>JZLH01S0613621.1:16977-27261 GCA_001188425.1 Eucidaris tribuloides
TATATTAAATGCACAGGTAAAATCATTTTTCAAAATTTCTGTAGAAAACGGCACTTTTATGGATTTTATATCACATGACATATGGGGAGCTGCTCGCATGTGACGTCACAAATTCAAAACTTTGAAACTTCATAACTCTGTTATTCTTTGGTAGATTTTCGCCAAACTTTCATTAATATGTTTCTCTCATTGTTCTGCTTTTATTAAAACCAACTTGATGTCAGGGTGAACCTTGCCTTTAAGCAGGGGCATCCGTGTCCTATGGACACACCAAATTTCTAGTCTTACAATACCAGGCCCCCAATCTTGATTATCATTTTGTCCTCAAAGTAAGGCCAGTGACATGATTGGGAGAAGTTAAAAATCCCTCAAGAACCAAGTGGGTTGAAACATATACCAATACATACATTGGTTAGAGTGTACATTCAGGCTGGAAGGATTTCTGTCTTGAATATTTACTTGATGAGAAAGAGGCATTTATTTACCACTTGAACTAATTTCTAGCCCTGATAAAAACTGATCCCATAATAGACTATACACTAATTTCACTGTCACAGTATTTTCTGATAAACCTTGTACAATAAAGAGGAAATGTATGACTATGAAATGTTCACAGCATAAACTTTAAAGTGTCCCAATACCCTGGATAATTTTTCTGCTATATATGTAGAATATATTTGTGGCATGCCCTCTGCAAAGTACATGTATTAGCACTTGTGATCACTCTGATTTTTGTTTATTGGGGTTTGAATGTAAATTTCAAACAGTACGTAAAAGCGAAAACGACTTGAAATAGACTAGTCAATCAACCGATTCTATCAATTGATAATTCGCACTATCGATAATTTGTCTGCGTAAAGCCAGAACGCGCACACACAGAAATCTGTGCTTATGGAGCAGAACTTTAATGCGCGGAGCACTAGTGCCAGAATATTGTACACATTATATTCTGATTTATCAAAATATGGATTACTTCACGGGCTAAGACAACTGAATTGCGGTTATTTGCATTGTATTCTGGTTGTACACAATTTAATTTTTAAGGTATTGGTACACTTTAATAGTATCCCTGATTCTAGGAGCATTGTGTCATAAATTGATGACTACTTCTAGTCTTGCTATCTCCCTTACAGTGCCTGCACCAGTGTCCGACTTCAGAGGGATGGGTTCTGGTAAACCGGCATCCATCTTGAAGTCTCATCTTCTAGCCACCAAGGATGGGGAGGAGAAGGTGGGCGGGGCGCCTCCCACAGCCGAGATGGACGTCATCCGATGCATCTGTCGCCGGAAATCGGAAGAGGGCTTTATGATCCAGGTAATGATGAAGGTCCTGGTTTGTAGTCTTGGATTTAAAGACACTATATAGCATTGTGGAAGACCCATGTAAAAAATTGTCAAATTTTGCTATCTGATATATCCGACAGTGTTTGAATGGACGAATAAACGCCCTGGAACACAAAAGTGCAGACAGTTATGCTTTCACTTGTAAAATATGTACAGATAAAAATTGGCACATGAATTATTCTTGACCCATGAAAATTCTGCAACACAGCAGTATGTGGGGGGGGGGGAACTGTAATGGTCTCTGAATGATTTTTATTTTTTTAAAGCACTAAATGATCATTTTGAACTATGATTCTTTTCTGGGCTTCATTTTTAGACCTTATCAAAGACACAAGTAGCATGGAGAATAATGTATCTCACATTTTTCTAAAATGGAAATATTGTTATGCGATGCCTGTAATAGTGCAAAGGCATTCTGTCACAACTCTCTACCCTCCCTGGTCATTGGGGGAACCCTATACTGCCCCCCCCCCATGACAAAAGGGCATAACTGACATGTTGGTGTTTTGGAGATATTTAGCAAAATGTATTTTGTTCAACACGTAAAGCCCTATTCATTGTCATTTGAACAAGCGGATTATGAAACAAAAGGACACTTGTAATTAATTTTGTTTGTTCTGCATGTTGAACATGATGTACTGAGTCCCCTACACTATATAACTCAATTTTGAACAAAATGTCAGTTATGCCCTTTTGTCATTGGGGGGGGGGGGGGGGGCTCTATATTAGACAAGAGTCTATTGATCATGGCGTCCGATTATACAAGGGGCTGATAGATCAGTTATTGAACAAGGGCTGGAAAACCGATCAATAAGACCGATTACTGACAGGGATCTGATAGACCAATTATCCAAAAGGATCTCATAAACTAATTGTCTATGGATTCTTTTTGATAATCGGTCTATCAGACCCTTGATCTTCGCATGTTGTGGCATGGTTGCAAAAAAAAAATAGGGAGTGGAACTTGCCCATTCCCCTCACCCTTTCAGGGTTACACCCTTTTAGCTCTTTGAGAGTATCAATAAAATTTCTGTGGGTTCAAAGAAAATGGGGTCTCATGTTCTTTGCTGAAGTCTAATAATCCTCTGCCTTGACCTTTGACCTCTTTCTATAGTGCGAACGGTGCCTGTGTTGGCAGCATAGTGCATGTGTCGGTTTGACAAAATCCACTGTTCCAGATCAGTACGTGTGTCTCATCTGCTTCAATCCAAGAGGTATGTAAAGGTCCAGTGTGTGGTTCACTTTAGACATTCTCGTTTAGCCTAACAACATTTCCAGAAAATGATTAAATTAGAGCTGTATCATTTTGGTAATTTTCAAAACTGGTTAACCTGTCATGAAAACCGGCCGTTTCGGTTAACCGAAAAACAATATTTGAACCTCTTTCTCCGAAAAAAATTCTTATTCCTTGAAATTATCAGGCCAACATGCTAGTGTTCGAAGTAAAATAATATTTTTGCTTCACAGCCATTGCTTACTGGTCAAATATTTGATTAACAATGGACTTATATAAATTTTGTTAACATGTCAACATCTTTTGCAAATACTGAGGCAAAAGTGACCATCTTTTTCCAGCAAAATAATACAAAATGGTTAGCTGAAACCTACAAAATTAATGTAAAATGGTTTTGAATCTTCTTGGTTGGTTACGGTCAGTTAACCTTTTTGATACAGCACTAGTTTAAAGACAAGTCAGAGTTTGGTCCAACAGACAAATTATTCTCAATTTTTCATAAATTATGGCATTGTTATGCCAACCATGAGATATTTTAAAATTTGAAAATAAAAATATGAGCCTCAAATTTGCATTTTTGTGGATAATTAGTTTCAGCTTTGTACACCCAAGTCCATGTTATTCTCTATATGGTAGTCAGCAGTAGGGTTGCCCTTGTCTAAGAGAACTTCAGAGGCAAACACAATTCTGGTTCCATATGCATTAATAAGGGTTGAGTATTGAAAAGTCCTGTAAAAATGGCATGTTAAACATTTGTGGCATACATACCTAACAAATTCTAATGGTACCTGTAAAAGTCATCCTGAATCATAAAGCAAATTTTTGACAGTCAGCCGTATGTAGTAAAATCATGAATTTTACAGACATACCTGTGTCTTGTGTCACCACTCGGATACACCTTCGTCTGTTAACACCGTTGCCGTCAACATACACCACTGTCCGTAAATACTGTTCATGCCAAGATACACTGCCACTATTTGATCTTGCTGCCGTACGTAAAAGATATCGATCGTGTTCTTGTTGGCACGACTGTAACACCTTTTCTGCTTTTCTGTGTAGATCCCTTCATTAGATTCAGTTCACCAACAATGAAGCCAGTTCTCAGACTTCCCTTCCACAATAGACGTGATATAATTGCGCTAATGGTTTGCTTCTCCTTGTAGCTGTTTTTGTCATTCGTTTATACAGTGAAACCTGTCTATAGTGGCCACCCAAGGGAAACCAAAAATGTGGACTTTACAGACAGGTGGCTGCTATACACAGGTTCTTGAACACACAATTTGCTGCCTTGGGAATCATTTTAGTGGCCACTATATGCAGGTTGCCTGCTGTAGAAAGGTGGCGGCTAAAACAGGTTTGACTGTATACCACTACGCCGTGCCAAAACCAGAGACTCCAACTCTCCCGTTTTCGGCGGGAGATCTCCCGCTTTGAGTCCATTTTCACAAAATCTCCCGCCCTCCCGCTTGAGTTTGAATTTCTCCCACCCTAGCTGTGTTTCTCCTTTTTTCTCCCGCCCAACCACCTTTTTGAAAAGAAATGAATCTGAATCGATGGATTTGACCTCATTTAGTGTTGTCATATGTTGAAAAATAAGCCTAAGACAGCAACAAAGAGCTTAAAACCCTAAAAATGGCCTCCGGTCGCAAGGAATTTCATGCTTTGCGCCGGTGATGTGGGCTACGCGCACATTAAGTCAGAGTCTCCCGTTTGCTATGGGGTCTCGGCGGGAGAATCTCCCGCTTAAGAGGTGTTTGGGGTTGGAGTCTCTGCAAAACTGGTCAGAACTAGTTTCTGGATTGCAAAATACTCCTAGTAACACTAAGGTAGCTTGGCCCTCTACAGTATAGTCATTATAATATTCACTGATCATTCTAGTGTAATATCTTTATAGTTCTAATGTGATAATTGGTAACTTGTCATTCCTTAGATCTAAGGGTGAATTCCCAGTACCGGTACGGTCAGACGTGGCTCGAGAATGGAGAACTGGCGGCATTCAAGGCGGCACCAAAGGAACACGTGAAGGCGGCATCCCACAATCTAGCCGCGACCAATCGCCTTATTGGTGAGATGCATGTCATCAACGAAGTCCTGCGGGGTCTGAAGGAGAAGCTGAACATACTGCAGTAAGTCCAACGTTATTTTACTGTTACATTACAAAATGATATCAATGCTACATTCCCATGGTACTTATGAGTGCTTACATGTGAAATATCGTTAGAGCTTCTTCTTTCGTGTCTGTCATCTACACAGATCCAAAAAATATCATAGTAATAACAATAATTAAAAAGCAAAAAAAGATAGGAGTCAGAAAGTACTTCCACTACCCATCACAAATCCCAACTTCACCCTGGTAAGGTTCGATAGCGTCTTTACGCTCCATTCCCCGACAATTCAAGGGACCCGCCCAGTCGGTACATTATTCACAGGAGCTCCAACATTGAGGCCACCAGGCCCCACCTGGGTTGCCAGTAAGAATGATAGGTGGTTAGAGCCATGACCATACTTTGAAAAATTGAAGATATCTTGTATGGTCATGTTTTGGTACTGTTTAGGCTAATATGATGTAAAAGTGTTGTCTGTAAGGGATGTAAAGATGTTCAATACAACACTTGAAATCTAATTTTTGTCATGAAAATTTATATAAATTACCCCAATGTCCAATGCTCATTATTGCTAGTACTATATTGTGTGCTAGTACTAGGACCTGACCATAATCCAAACCATCATTCCTCATTTGTTTGGACAGCAGATTAAAAAGTGTTGTGAAAATTCCCCCTCAAGTCCTTGGAATTGTCCCTGATATATATTTTTTCAAATGACAAATTTTCTGTGATGTAGAGGAGGTCGTGAGTTATGATATAGAGTGTGACTTCTGTTATGGGAGCCAAGCCGGGCTGAATGCTCGGAACCGGGTCAGGTTGGCCGGTACCAGGTAAGAAAACCGATTTGCAAAACCTGGTAAGAAATTGTTAATAGAAACAAATAATCAAAAACCCATGCTGGTCAGTTACATCACAATTGTTTACAAGATTGTGCACGAAACTGTCGGCCAAGCGAGTCAGTTGTTGCATTGTTTTCTCTCCAAAATCAAGTGTGCTATCTTTCCCAGGAAGACCATTATTTTACAATCAAAATTGGGGTGTGTCTCAGGGACATTTAAATCATTCTGGGTTCCGGATCAGGCTGGGCCCGGTAAGGACTTTGACCCAATTTTCTGGGCCAGTTCCAAGCTGGGCTTTTCCTCCCAGGCTTCACTCTTAACTTATTGTCCTCTGACATGT
The DNA here is from genome assembly GCA_001188425.1 of Eucidaris tribuloides. NCBI lineage: Eukaryota > Metazoa > Echinodermata > Echinoidea > Cidaroida > Cidaridae > Eucidaris > Eucidaris tribuloides. The sequence continues at coordinate 22,840 of JZLH01S0613621.1, forward strand.
GTTCTAATGACAGGACTCCAAACCATCCAGACATCAAGCTGTGGGCCCGCTCCTGGACCAGACCCGAAGACCCCACGAGGATGGACACCAGCGTGGAAACTAGTCTCGGTACCAGTCTCGACACCACTCTTGGAACCAGCATGCAAAGCCTGAGAGACTCCTTGCACGTGGATACCAGCCTGGAGCAGGAGGCTAGCTTTGCCGACATCACCGCGATGGAGACGGAGGAGATTGCGAGGATTATGGCGATGAGCGGCGAAATCGAGATGGCCAGTCTAGTGAATCTTGGACAGGATGAAAGTATGCCTGGAGATGTAGGTGTGTCGTCACCCATGTTGGAGATGGACGGGAGACATGGTGGCCAAACTTCTGGTGTCATCCAAACGAGTTTGCCAACAATGAGCACGGACAGTGAGACACTGAAATCACAGCAAGTAGCTCCAGAAACTTCAGGATACCTGGATACAGGTTCGCTAGAAAAGACGGAGGATGTTGCTATGGGAAGTGATGAAGTGCAAGGAGATGAGGACAAAACTGATGTTGCTAGGCAACAGACGACATCTGATATCAGCGACCATACCAGGACAGATATTGTTAGCCAAACACAAACTGAAGAATTCCTTGAGTCCAAAAATATGGAGAAAACAGATGTTCAACAAGCGGAGGATTGTACGAGTAAGGAGGAAACAGCAGTACCACATCCACCACCAGCAGAGAATGTGGATAAAGAAAGCGCACGCCAAGCGAGCGAAAAGCATGAAATACGAGAACAGGAGGAATTTGCGCCTCCGAGTGTCAAATTTGTTTCCACGTCGAGTAGTAGTTCACATTCCACCAGAGATAGGTCTCCAATGCCGCTGATTACCGACATCAGCGACATCCCGTCCACATCGGCGGGACTCAGCGAAAGACAGCTGGAGGAGGTACGGAGGATCCAAAGGCAGGCCGCTGCGGCAAACTACGATCAGGAGAAGGTGTCGGGGAGCTGTGCTGCCGAAGTATCAACCACTGGACAAGCTGCCTCTAGCGTAAACCAAACTGACTCTAATGTGGGTGGTTCAGTGGGAAAGCAGGATAATACGAGTAGATGTGGGGTTGAAGGGGAAGAGAGCAAAACCTCCGCAGCTGAATTAAGTGAACATAATAATGAAAGTACTTTGGTCATTGCCAAACCCAACAGCAATGCAACGTTGCATGAAACTGCAAAGCAAGACAGTGTGGATGTATCAATTTCTGACAATACAAGTAAGCAGGAGACAACAGGCTCTACATCTCAAATTGCAGATCATGCGCAGACTTCTGCCGAGATGGCAGGTGATGCCGGAGGTTCGGGAACAACTGGCACGCCCTCTATAGATGTACCTGGCCCATCTGGGATTACGACTGGTGTTGAGGAGAAGGTCGCGAGTGGCGGAGACGGAAGTGACGCCATGTCGATGGATGTTTCCGACAAGCCAGGACCATCGCGGTTAGAGCCAGATGACAGCAATAGTGGGATGATTGCGCAGGTATGACAAGAATTAGAGAGGTTTTGGCAGGGCTGCCAAGTCTATTTTCTAATCAAGTTCTGTTACCATTTTTCAATTTCTACAGCACAGAAAATTTGTGGCCTTGGGTTAAAAGGATACCAAAACCATGACATTGAATAAATATGCAACTAGAATACTTACAGGCAGCATAAGTTAAGGACATTTTGGGGAACCTTTAATTTTCAAAGATTACCATTTTGCTCAAATTTGATGTAGCCACAGATGCATAAATGTACAAAGTTTGCATTTGGAATTTCTATATTGTATAGGATTTGAAATATATTTGTTGCCATGGTGACTGCACAATTTAAAAAGGGGGAAGTCTGTGGTCTCTCTTTTCTGAAAATCAACAGTAACTTCTTAAAAGTACCAAAAGAAATTCAGTTCATCTGTATGAATGTCATATTTATCATTTGAAAGAAACACGAACAGTCCCACAATATTTTATTCTAAACAAAATTAACAATTGCCACATGTACTTCCATTTTTACAATTGCCATGTCTGGTTGGTTACAGGATATTTCTGACATCCCCTCGACAAGCAAAGAGCCAGTGCCAACGTGGAATCACCCGGGAAATCAGCAGCAACGGGAACGACAACTGCAGCAACAACTACAACAACAAGCTGAGCAACAACGACAAGAACTGCAACTACAACAGCAGCAGCAGCTGCAACAGAAACATCCTCAGCACCACCAACAACAAGCTGAGCAACAACAGCAACATCCTCAACAGCAGCAGCTACAACAACATCAGCAGCTACAACAACATCAGCAGCAACAGAGGCCACAACTGCCACAACAGCCACAACAGACGGTGCGTGTCATCCAGGTGGCACGCCACGTTTGCGAGAAGAACCTGATGGAGCACATCGAATACCTGGAGATGGAGCTGGAGAAGAGGATGGATATCATAGAGGAGGAAGCTAATGGTAAGAGACAAAACAATCCAAATAAGATAGCAAGGATGATACACAAGGTTCTGATACAGTGGAGAATCCATAGAGTTGATTGTTCTCCGCTTGCCCAAAGATCTTGGCATCATCCTCATAATTGCAATCTGACATTATAATGGTTATATCAAATTGACAATTTTGCTATCAATATTTGTTGGCAGTCCAAGGAAAAGGTCAAGAAATGACATTTCATAATTTGTAGCTGTTGCAAAAAATATTTGAAATAACATATTTAATGTTGAGGGGGCACAATATTCCCCCTCCCCCAAATAGTAAAGGCTAATGTACTGTTTATTGTAATTCTGTGTCTGAAATGATCTCCGATGGGAAATTCACTACTTCACCTCATTTTGGAAGTACTAAGCAGTCTTAATTTCCCCCTGTTAAATTATTTGTCCCCAAATTTCTCCCATTGCCATAAATAGCCCCGTGTTTACTTTCCCCTTTCCCCATAGGTATGAGGCCCAGTGACCAGTTATAAAGTGTATTGAGATTTAGAGTAACAATGATAACATTTTTTTATCTCTCTTTCCCCCAAATAATTTCATTATGTATAATTTATTTTCCTATGTTTATTTTTCCTCCATCACACAGCTCTCGAACAGCAATTTGCGGAGTTGCCCGGTTTGAGCCCGGACATTCGTGGCCTGGCGACCATGAATGATACCTTCTTGAAACACAAACTACAGACACTACTGGGAGACCTGGAACGAATCAGCAACTTGGTCGCTTTGTGAAAACCGAGGGATCACCAGTCAAGCCGATCGTGGAATGATATACAGACTGAGAACATATCTTACGTACCTGAAACACAGTTGACTGCCTATTACAGTATTAAACTAAGGATCACCAGTCAACCTTATTCCTGAATGACATGCAGACTTGGAACAATTCTTGTATACTTATGGACACAATTTGTCAGTGATTTCACGTACTAGCGAATATTTGATTTGTTTGATATACGAGATTCGCCGGTACGTAATGTCACCGACGAATTGACTACCTATTATAGTACTAAAGTTAGGGATCACCAGTCTAGCCAATCTCTTAAACATATGCAGACTGGTTACACATGTTGTGTACTAATAAGATATCAATTGCCTGATTGTATTAATGAAACAAGGATCACCAATCAGGCCAATCCTGCAATGATATACAGACTGGAAACATAATTTATGTAAGTGTGACACAATTGACTGCCTATGTGCATGACTAAAGTAAGGATCACCAATCAAGACAATCTTGGTATGATATACAGACTGGTAACACATCTTGTTCACTTGAGACACAAATTATTGCCTATTACAGTATTAAACTAAGGGTCACCAGTCAACCTTATTCCTGAATGACATGCAGACCTGGAACATTTCTTATACTTCGGACATAATTGACTACCTATTTATATTACTAAAGTGAGGATCACCAGTCTTAGAAGTCTAGCCAATCTCTTAAAGATATGCAGACTGGTTTCAAATCTTGTGTAATAATAAGATAATGAACTGCCTGTTTGCATTAATGAAACAAGGATAACCACTCAAGCTAATCCCTGGATGATATACAGACTGAAAACATATCTTGTATACTTTATATTTCATTACTTTTAATGGAAACAGATGAGCAAAAAGTTATTATGAGCTTGCTTGATTTGTATACCATGTGAAAGTTTGTTGAAGTTAGTTTATTTATATATAGGTTTTGTTTTTGTCACCAAAAATAGTATTTGCATAATGTGTTCACTTTGCAGTATTCAGAATGTTTGTGAATTGCGAGTTACTCATGGAAATTCAAGAAAAGCGATTTTGACATTGCTTGTAACCGTGTTTTTAAGGCGTATCTACAGAGCTGCCAAGTCTCCCGGATCCTGCGGGAGAATACTGGATTTTGATCCAATCTCCCGTTCTCCCGACCCCATGCCAAAATCTCCCGGATAATCAGGAT
>JZLH01S0613621.1:27311-38503 GCA_001188425.1 Eucidaris tribuloides
CCGTGACAGTCGCACTCACAGTGTGAATGTGAGCTGACGTTGTTGACCGGGGTGGCTGTGCGATTCATCCACACCATCGCATCGTCAGTGACCATTGAATCATCAAATTCCAAGACCAAGAAGGCAAAGTACTTTTCGAAGTATAAAGATAATTTTCATGCGGAATGGGACTGTGTGACAAGATCAAAGAAAGGAGAGTATCATGCCTTAACAGGCCACATATAACTTGCAGGACCAGGCAAGCTCATCTACCACTACTATACTGCAGCCCCTCCCCAGCTCCCCCTCAGGACAATAGAGGTATTTTCATGTTAAATGCATTCTTTTATGAATTATTTCAAAAATCATTATCTTATAACATAAATCTAATGTATTGCCTGAAGTATATTTTTAGTCAATGACAATTCATGAAATCTCATCATGCATTATATTCATCTGCTAACAGTTTTGATGGTTTAGACAGCTGTCGGTTACTATCAAATGTTGCTTCTTAATGTGTTTTGCTACACAAAACTCCCACCCGTGGGACAACGTTCTGCCGCTCCCTCACAAAATCGTGCCTCTGCGAAATCTTCTGGATTCTATCATCTCAATGTTGGCAGCTCTGTATCTATTCGCTGGGGAAAGACCCACTTTCATAATGTTTGGAAATTTCGACATTTCGTACTGCAAAATCAAATGTTGTACTAATGTCAGTTAAAGTGATAGAATTGCTAACATTGATAAATAACAGCACTTACAAGCAGGGTTGGCCAGAGTGGGAAATACTGCCAGTAAATGCTGGTAAATACCGCCTTGATATTAATTTTTGAGGAAAATGGGAAATACATGTAGTTGAAATTTCTGGGAAATACCATGAAATACACTCTTTGGATATTTTCAGGTATTGCCCAGGTATTTCCTGAGTATTTTGTAGTATTTCCCTGTACCTCCCTATACATCCTGTGCACTTTCTAGCATTTCCCAGTATTTCCCAGTATACTGGGTGGGAAATACTTGAATTTCCCGGGAAATGGCCAACGCTGCTTACAATATCCTCCGTTAGAATGCTACACAATGGCATAACCTGCAAGAACGCTCCTTGTACATTGTATATGTCCCTAACAATGCTAAAGAAGTGGATATTCATAGTTTTCTCTTGTCTACTATGAAATATTTTGCTGTCAATTACTGTCAGTTATTCAGTCATAGAACTTGTCTCATGCAATGTGTGGCGCTCATAAATATTCTCAATATGCCAGTTACTAAGTGTGCCTAATGGTAAATTACACAGGCCAGTCACATATATGCACCTACATTTAACCATTTGCTGCTTCAGGTCCGCTTATCTTGAAATGTGTACGGTGAACAAAATTTGATATGACAATTTATTAGTAGTAATTAATCAAACAAGGAGAAGTCACTGGTGGTAATTCTACCATTTTACAATCCATGCGCCACCAACATCCATACCGTGAGAGGTATATTTTCCCACCCATGCGTCAACAGCAGCTGTTTGCCAAGATGGCAGACGCTGCGAGTGATTTTCGCGGAGTGAAAGTCGACCAATTGAAGAAATATTTACCCGAACGCGGTACACTGCAAATCTTGTGCATGCGTGACGTAATATCTTGCAGTTTGTTGACCAAATGAATGGAAACTCAAATTTCAAGCAAACCCAACTATGTACAACATTAGTCGTCTACGAATCAATGTTGTCAACCAATCTCCCAGAAAGCAGCGCACTAAAACGACTGTCACATTTGAACCGAATGAGGGCACATGGATTGCAAAATGCAAGAATTTGACTCTCGCTAGTTATATTTTGTTACTAGTTTAATTGTGTATCAGTTGATTAATATTTTGTGCCTTTATCACTTTTATTGCTTTCCAAGTTGTCAAGTTTATTTGTTTGTTTGATTTTCCAGTTTGCCTTTGTCAATTGTTATCATTGCTGAAGTGACATAACCTTGTATCTCAAAAGTGTTTAATGTTCAAGATAGCCAAAAAAAACCAACAACCTAGACCCAAGGTTGCCCTGACATGAATAAATGAAATGGAAGTCAGTATATCCACCTAAAGGGGCTCCATTTTGTGAGATTTGATATACAGTCAACTTCGCCTAAGTTGAATATCTGGGGATCCTACAAATCTTTTTGGCTGAGAAGATATTCAAGTTTCAGTTTTTTGTACACTGTGTTATGATAGAGATACATGTACAGGGAAATGGATGCTAACTTTCGTAATTATATCAATGTAAGGGGGGGGAGTGTGACAAGCAGAAAGGGAATGAGAGATTCATGACATTTGTTCAGACAACTGACAAGCAGAGATCAAAAGGTCAATCTATTAAGACTGTGAAGAATTACAGTTGTGGCCATTTCGAGTTAGGTGAATGATTTAATACATGTTTGGTCCCATTGGGACTATATACATGTTTGAGGTCGGTGAAATTTGAGTTGAAAATTCGACTTAGAAGAAGAACTGCCTATTGGAAAAACACGTAGCAAAATGGGACTGTCAATAGTATTCGAGATGGGCAAAATTCAAGTTGTAAATTCAATTTAGAAGAAAAATTGTGTATTGTAAGTACACATACCAATTGGTATTGTCAAAAATATGTGAGATAGGTGATAATTTGAGTTGTACAAGGTCGAGTGATGCAAAGTCATCTGTCTGAGATTTGGACAGAACAAAATCGTTTTTCCTAGGTACAGGATTACATAATACAGGGGACTCATGTTATAATGACGTCCTCAGGACCGGCGATTTTCTTTCGTTGTATCAAAATTTTGTTATAACCAAAGAGTGAAAGGATATAAAGGTATATAGATCGTAATTTGGGGTCCTGAATATCTGCTTCATTGTGACCGGAATTTTGTTATATCTGTGTTTGTTATAATGGGTGGTGCACTGTAATCCCTGAAACCTTACTGTTCACCAAAACTGAGATACTGTACAAGGTTTTGTCACTCCAGAAACTTTATGTTGGTATATTTGTCATTTTTCATTTGACTTGTTGACTTTTTGTTGAGTTGTGTTTTACTTACAGTAGCTCTTGATTTGTGTCTTGACTAGGCTTAGCAGGTAGTGACTTGTGACTTGAGAGGAAATACAACTGGACTTGATGGTAGAACAACAGATAGTGAATAGACTGGAAAGCAATGATGTGTGACTTAAAGGCAGTGGATCTCATTTGCAAACATCCCCACAGACCAGGAAAAGATAACCCAGGCCCTTAGGCTATTGATGAAGGGCATGTCTGTGAAATTTGGAGGTCAGTTATTTCCTAGAATTTGAAAAATGCAGAAGAAAAACAATAGCCGTTTAGTGTACTTTCTATGGTAGGAATTTTTTTCTCACGAGAAAAAATTCAAATCTGAGTCTAACGGTCACTATAATTCCACTAAAACTGAGTTTTTAGCTCCTATATTTTGCCAAAGGTTCCCAGATGGCATTTTCTTCTAAATGCCATTGTATTTACACAATGTTAATTTTTAGGCATGCAAAAGAGATCCCCTGCCTTTAAAATAACACATTACATAACTTGAGACTTTGGAACCTCACTTATTGTGGAAACATATTAACTTGTGATATGATAACCTAGGAATGAAATAGCTTCTAATCTGTCATTTGACTTTTGACTTGATTTTAGAGTGAAGGACATGAAGGATGAAGTTTGTGATTTGTGACTTGACTTGAAATCAGATGATCTGTGATTTGTGACTTACGATAAAAAAATTTGTGACTTGACTTGAGATCAAATGACTTGTGACTAGACTTGAGTTCAAATTACTAGACTGTTGAGATCAAATGGTTTGTGACGCGACTTGAAATCAATGACTAGTGACTTGACTCTGAATGACTTGTGACTTGACTTGAAAATTGGAATGACTTGTGATTTGGTTTCACTTGAGATCAAATAACTTTTACCTTGACTTGAGACTTGAGTGACTTGTGACTTGGTTTGATTTAACACAAATGACTTGTGACTTGACTTGAGATCAAGTGGCTTGTGATATGACGTGAAATGAATGACAAGTGATTTGACTTGACGAGAAATTAAATGACTTGTGATTTGTTTTCACTTGAGATCAAATGACTTGTAGCTTGACTTGAAACTTGAGTGACTTATGACGTGGTTTGATGTTGCTCAAATGACTTGTGACTTGACTTGACTTGAGATCAAATGACTTGTGACTTGGTTTGAAAGCAATAAGTTTTGTTACTGAGAACTTAAGAATAGTTATTAAGAATAGCCATATAGTGGTTGGAGTGTTTGAGAAAGCAGTTGTTCCTGACTTGTTTGAAATTTAAATCTGTTCATGAAATGGTTTTGATTGCCTGTTTTTAGTACTTTTGCATCATGCATTTAAGCTGTAAATATGTAAAAAACTTTATTGTGGTGTATAATGTTATGTACAAATGTTTGCATGGAAAGAGTAAAGGGCATGAAAAACAAATCGGTCTGTATATTGTTTTCTTTAGTTCTTTAGGTCATATTGTATCTGTAGCAGAGATGATTGTGACAATGCAATGGCTGCAAACTATATCCAGGTGTGGGTGTGTGTGTGTGTGTGTGTGTGTGTGTGTGTGTGTGTGTGTGTGTGTGTGTGTGTGTGTGTGTGTGTGTGTGTGTGTGTGTGTGCGTGTGTGTGTGTGTGCGCGTGTGTGTGAGTGCTTGCGTATGTGTGTGCATGTATGTTTGTGTATGTTGTGTGTGTGCGTGCGTGCGTGCGTGTGTGTGTGTGTGTGTGTGTGTGTGTGTGTGCGTGTGTGTGTGTGTGCGCGTGTGTGTGAGTGCTTGCGTATGTGTGTGCATGTATGTTTGTGTATGTTGTGTGTGTGCGTGCGTGCGTGCGTGTGTGTGTGTGTGTGTGTGTGTGCATGTGTGTGTGTGTGTGTGTGTGTGTGTTTATCCTACATGCAAACCGTGAATGTTTAAGATACCAAATAAGACGAAGACATACGTATTAAAACAACAGAGATACACATTGGATTCGTCGCTAAGCAATCAGTTTTGAAAAACATGTCAAAACTGTTTTTCGTCCGTTGTTCGGCAGAATTTTCTCTTATTTGAGAATTATTGCTTTACTTGATATTTGCACTGACTAGACTTACAAAAGGATCTAAACATGGCACCCTACTTTGATTTCATGTGAAAAGAGTCAGCGGTTTTCAAGTAAGAGGTAATTAATGGTTAGGCCTAAGGCCCTTTTGCCGGGAACATTTGCCAGGACCCTCCTGCCGGACAACTGACATACACAATACAAAATCAAGAATTTAACAATTCTACACGTTTTTCAAAATTAATTGCTGTACAGACACCCGTGAGCGAAAGTGAATGACCAATTCAAAGGACTACATGAAAGTAGAGATGATTATACATGTATTTTCATTACCGGGTATCAGTTTTATATATTTTTTTTCTTCGTTTTTGTCAACTTTTAAATATGCAGTCTCCGTCCGTGACAAAATTTTGTCCGTCCATGACGATATGCAAATTAATTTTTAGTATATGAATATTTAATTGATCTGGATTTCATACATACACGTTATAGGTCTTTTGCTATAGTAAGATATAGCTCATCATGGTGTTTTGTTTAACTTTATTGCTCCAACAATAGAACAAAACACTTTTAAATTTTCTTTCTCTCACGGACGGACAAATTTGGACAAATATGAATATAACAATGCGGTATGACTATTCCTGTACAAGTATTTCAATATATTTTTTTCTGCTTTTTAGCAAATTGGTGTTTCATCTATAATTACCTGCAAACAAAACTCGAGACAATCCAAAGATTATCAAACTAGGCCCCCCAATCAATATAAAAAAATGTCCGTCCGTGACAGCAGTCAAAAGCGAGTTTTACCGAATAAACAAATATGAATTTTGGTAACTTTAGATATCAATGAAAGATCTGGCAGTGATTACATCATAATATATATATATATATATATTTTCACCTCAATGCTCCCTTTAACCGATCAGACTCATATTTGTGATTAAATCTGGTTTTCTCTTTTTTGTCTTGCACTGAATATTGTCATCATTACCTCTTCTTCTTCGTCCTACTAAAATGTTCTGCTCATATTACGCCACTGGCACTCAATAAACAAACAAAAAATCAAACAATCTGATTTAGAATATATACATGATATAAATATACGCAATGAACACCTTTGCTACAGGCATGCTTTACCCTTGAAATGAGGATACATTATATCATTGTACTATTAAATGTTGTCTTATACAGAAAGTTCAGGTACATAATTAATCCTGACTTTCTCGTACACATAAAACGGACTTGGGTATCTCTCAGGAGTTCGAGTAAATTTTGAGTTTATTTAAAATCTTTCCGAGTCACCTCGTGCTCATGTGCATGTTACAGGGTGCATTTCCGTTTTCTGATGCTATAAACTCGTGATCGGCCAGACGAATCCATAAGAAGAATCGATAAAGAGTATCATTAACCATTCAATTATTCCAGGGACGGTGCCATGATAAAATCTTAAGGGTGGCGAAATCAGTTGAGAAAACTTTCGCGGCCAAATTTTTTTCACGGCCAAATTCGCAGCCAAAAAATTGGACACGGTCAAAAATTTGTTCACAGCCAACTTCGCCGCCAATTATTCTGACCCCCAAATTTATGGAATACAAGCAAGGTCAATATCATTATAGTATTACATATCAAACGATTTACATCGACACTATGATAATAGATAGGCCTACAAGATATGACAATTTAAAATATACAGCTTATATTGATATGAATGAAATATGATGAAAATGAAATATCTTTAATAAGTAACATAAAACTCAAGTCCATCAAGAAATCATTTTTCACACTTCCATGAAAACAAGAGCCCTGCACCAGTCGTCCCCGTTCTGCACCAACATTTATTTACACTGGCCTGTCACAGCATTAAGTATTAACTCATTGTGCCAATCCTTGCAACCATTCACTTTAAATCACATTTTTCACAAAACTTACAACGTAACTAATCCAATTACTGTCCACTGTATATATTTATGTAAGTAATATATCTGTTATAACACGTGTAAATAGTTTTCTAAAATTGAATATTATTATTATTGTATATCTTGAAAAATGTGATTTATGTTGCCATGTATATTGCAGAAACAATAAAATTGAAATTGAAATTGAAATTGAAATAGATGCAGTATAATTTGATAATGGATATCAAGCGAAGTACAATGACACTCTAAAATATGTACAGAATACAATCTTAAATATATACATGTAATATACAGCGTCTGTAAAAAAAATTGTGCAAGTGAAAAACGCCCTCTTTGGCAACTAGAAAATACAGCTGGGACATGATAGTTACACTGAACTATAACACATTATAGTTCCATGAATGGTTACGCTAACATCAAGGGAAAAGTCTCGGCTTTCAAATGCCGTTTGTGTTGCTCAGTTTGCTTGTTTGAATTCTGAGATATGTGTAGTTAACAACGAAAGAGAGTAAAATCACAAATGCCATCTTCCTATACAAGTGGCACATTTGTGATTTACCCTTTTGTTGTTAACTAAACATATCTCGAGATTAAAACAAGCAAATTGAACAGAACAAACATATTTTGAAAACTAAGACTGTGCCCTTGACGATGATGTAATCATCATGTCCTAACAATATTTTCTAATTGCTACAGAGGGCATTTTGTACTTGCACATTTATTTTTTTGAGTACGCACTGTGCAACTGAATGCGGCATTCAATGATTTCGAAGCAAGATCAGTGTTATTATAATATCAAATATTAAACAAACTACAGTGACTATATTTATGATAAAATGTACACATTACGAACATGTTACATTACAGACACACTTTTAAACTGTGGAGCATCAATTTTCAAAATTGTCAAACTTAATATCTGACCTACATTATAGTGCTTAAACGGACAATACAGTTTAGAAAGTTGTCTGAAACTGGTGGAGTATAAAGTAGTCTAGATTTATAAAACGGTATGGGAGGAAATGTACAAGGTCAAACTGAGTTCTTAGAGTCCTTATAGAATTTCACTCTTTTAAATTCAAGTAATTAATGCTTATTATTATTATTATTATTATTATCATCATCATCATCATCATCATCATTATTATAATTATAAATTAAGCCTATTATTAGGTCTATTATATATAATTATCACCTTGAATTATGCGCCTTATATTTGAAGATTTGACCACATAATATCACACCGTTACATTTTGTTTTCTCTTTACTTGGGGGGGGGGGCATACCGTTAAAGTTATATTGATAAAATGATTTATCAATTAAGGATTTCTTATGAAAATCATACGGTATGTGACGGACAAACGTTTATCACCGCTCAGGGTCTTTAACTTGGAGTATCTGACCAATGTACTATTTTGCAAGTCATACTCTCCTATCGCTCGGAGTTTTGGGTCGACCCAATACAAAGTGGATTCTCGTACAATGAGACTCATTGGGTCTGTATTTGTAGTGTAGACGGTCTCGAGTCCCGTTCCATCTACACGGATAGATTGAATTCGGCCATTTGTAGTAGCGCTCCAAAACAAACGGTTGGCTGGAACAGAAAAAAAAATGTACTAGTAATACATGATTCGAATTATCACACATTAGGGCGTAAACCCATGCACTGCAAAACAAAAACAACAACAACAACAAAATAAAAAACAAAACTGGGGTGTTAAAATTTAACACAAAGGTGTTGCACAGTATAGATACCATACGTGGTGTGAAGTTTTAACACCACTGGTGTTATTTTAACACCAAACGAATAATTTCAAACACCAAGAGCATTGTCTTTAACACCAAGGGTGTTGCAAAATTACTTATGGTCACATTAAATTAAACTTTACCTATCAAACAGTCTCGTAACCCCTCCCCTTTTTCCTGGATCCACATATGTGTACAATGTTTTAAACTTACCCGTTTCCTCACTTCTTTGTCTTTCCCTCTGTTATTCGTTTTATGTTAGCCTTGTTTATGGCTCCCATATGTCCATCACACTATAAATAAGTTTGCTTTTCACCCCCTTACTTCTACCATTAATTGTAATGTCGTAAAATCAATTTTGTTTATGTTCTTTATTTTTGTTTGTATCGTAAATATTTAAATGAGTATCTTATGGTATGGTCTTTTTATTTTGTTGATTGTCAATTTTATAATTTGTTTTGTTTGTGATTGTTTGTCCGTCATTGTACTATGTACACGTATTTGTTCACGGCCTCACTGGAAATTAGCTTTCAGCTGAAAGCAGGCTTTTTATTCCGTGATTAGATAAAACAAACAAGAAACAAACAATGGTTAATTCTGAAAAAGGTCATAATGTAATGTAATTTAGGTTATTGGTGCATTAAAACGTAAAACTTACTGGGAAAATCAAAGAACAAATTCGGCTGCCAAGAAAAACGCACATGTGTTAAAAGGGTCTGGTAACTCCCATCCAAGTTCGCTTTCCAAATTTGACCTTGATTGAACGACGCCCAAAATAGGTGCCTGAGATAAAACAATAATAATAAGACATTATAAATCGTGTAATCTCATGGCAGTTTGACATTTATCCGTGGAGGTGTCACCCTTGTGACGACAATCCGGAAATAGTGTACTATACCCGGATTGACATCACACATAATGACGTCAATCCGGGTATAGTCGACTATCTCCGGATTGTTGTCATAAGAGTGACGCCCCCAGGGACCTATCAATAATGGCAATTGAGATGTAATTAGAGTCCCAGCAAAAGAAGGAAAATAAAGTTCAATTTTGTGACTTATTGTTGTTTCTCGACAGTTTATAATAATCGATGACGGATATAAACCAAATATGTGCTGGAGTGAGCGTCTCTGTATTAAACTATGACGCCCACGGTTACGCGGACTGTTTATACGATCTTCCCTCAACGCTGCGCCCCTCGTGAAAAGAGAACAGTCCATATAACCTCGGGCTCGTACTTCCAACCAGAGACTCTCACACTGGTACGTATTTGTGTAATATTTGCGAATAAACGGTATATTTAATGTGAATGAAATTAACGCTGCTAGATTTGCTGATCTCACTGGAGCAAGGCGGATCCTGTGCAGGTTCATTTTGCCCCATTATACAACGCGAAAGGTGCGTCTTACCTCATAACAGGCCTTACTAAAAACGAAAGAAAAGTATGTGGGAAATGGATATGGAATCCAACGCGCAATGCATTCACGATAGACAACAAAATCACCTGCAATTACACAACCAAAACACAAACTTTGATATTGTAGAATCACACGTCTTAGATCAGATACTCCTCATTTCAAATTACAGAAAGGACATATTTTCTCATTAGAAGACTAAAGTTTTGCTGTGCCCATTTGGTCGAAAGACGAATTGTGAACTATGGTTGTTTGCGTATAGGACTATGTCATTTAACAAAAATAATGGGGTCGGTCCGCAGGGGCGTTGATCCATTTTTCGGATTGGGGTGGCAAAAGTAATAAAAAAATGTCCAACATTTTCGGCGCGAGCGCAAAATTTAATTACAGAATTTTGCCGAAAAATATAAAATTTTGTATGTTTAAAAGTATTTTTATGCTTAGTTTAATGGTTTTGTGGTACTTTCCAATGCTTTACATATGATTTTTTTAAGTCATCAAAATAATTGGGGGAGGCAAATCGATATGTTTGTCCTTCCAATATTTTCATTTGGGGTGGGAACTGCCCTCCTTGCCACCACAGGATCGATGCCCCTGTCGGTCCGTCTAACCTATCGTGATCTTATTCCATTTTCCACCCCTATTCTAAGGCCTCCAAATTTCCGTTTTACAAAATCAAAATTCCGTTTTTCAAATTTTGCATTTTCCGCGATTTTCCGCGTTACTTAAAATCACGTATATAAACACCATATATTACCCAATACTTGCTTGACTACTACTCAGAATCAGTCAAATGGAGCTGCCGTAGTCATAGTATAGTGACACTTGAAACTTGAAACTTGAAACTTGAAACTTGAAACTTGAACTTTATTTCTATCGACCCCTTTCGGAGTATGAGAAAAGAATACATATAATACATGGTATCAAAAAACATATAAATAACACATATGTAAATAAGATGGCAATAAAGGCACAAGTGAATAACTATATACTCATGATTTTCATAATACAATGTACACAGTCATGAACTATAACTTGAGATATATACATAATCTATACAGATTTAA
>JZLH01S0613625.1:30022-40601 GCA_001188425.1 Eucidaris tribuloides
TAAAAATGTGAAATATAGTGTCTTGTGGGGGATCTGAGAAGAAATTTTTGGTACACCCCCCCCCCGCCCCTTAGCGGAGTTGTCCGGAGTGGGTGCGGGAAAGATTGTTGGACCTAGGTTTTGGGACCCCCCCCCCCGCTGAGCGAGTTTTCGGCGGCTGGCGTGACGGCGGGAAAATGTGGAAGTAGATTGGCGCGGATAAACACCCCCTTGGCAATGAACTAGCTCAGACCTTCCCTATTTATCACCCATGCAACAATCCCACCTTTTGCGACACTGCCGGGGGGGGGGTATTGCCTAGTAAGGTAAACGGGAGTGTGGCCAGCTTCTAAATAGGTGATTTTTTAAAAATGTCAATAATGCATCCCTTCATTAAAAAATGACGCAGAAAACACATTTTTGGAAAAAGAGTCAAATTTTCTGACCCACGGAGGGAACCCCCTCCCAGACCCACCCCACCCCCATTTAACAAGAATAAAAAAAAAATGCCACAACTTTTGTACAACAGCAACGTCAGCATTCCTTCGTCCAACAAGGGGCAGAAAAAAAAACATTTTCAAGGAAACAATTGTTAATTTTTTTTTCTCACCTTGGGAAGGAATCCCTCCCAGATCCTCCCAATTGATCACGTATCAACAATCGCCCAACGTTTTTGCACAACAACAAAATGCAAGATTTGGGGATCAAGCTACACACTTTAGAAATGTAAACATAAAAGCGATGGGTACTTCGAGTTAGACAACAACAATATATAGGCAGAGGACGTATAAAACACTCAGTAGAGTGGAATCGCCCCCCCCCCGCCAATCCTGAAAACAAACGGATGTCTCCGTTCACGCCCATTTTAAATCCTTGCAGTCAGCATTTTCAGTGTTACCAGTCGGTAAACTGACCATGTACCCCCTTCCCAATTCAAAATCGTGTACTGACAAGTGACAACCTGCTGGAAATGTCAGGATAACAATTTAAATGCTTTCAATCGCTCAATTCGGAATGGACTTTTTGACGGAGTGTAGTACATGAATTCAGTTTGAAGGCATAGACACTAGGATTGTTGCAGTTCCTTGTAGTTTAAGGTATTGAATAGGGATGTACTAATTATTTTTGTTATGCTTAAAGGCAAGGTCCACATGGCGTCAAGGTGGTTTTGATAAAAGCAGAACAATGAGAATAACCTATTAACGAAGGTGTGGCGAAAATCCATCAAAGAATAACAGAGTTATGAATACTTTAGGTTTTGAATTTGTGATGTCACATGCGAGCAGCTTCCCCATTTGACATGTAATTAGAAATCATTTCCTCAGAAAATTGAACATGACTTTAACTGTTCATTACAAATAGAATCAGAAACATTATTTCATACATGCTTTTATTTAAAAACTAAAAATTGTCATACACCATAAAAAAGGCAATTTATGGAATTTATATCACATGACATATGGGAATCTGCTCGCATATGACGTCACAAAATCAAAATTTTGAAGCTTCATAACTCTGTTATTCGTTGATGGATTTTCACCAAACTTGTATTATATGTTTCTCTCATTTTTCTGCTTTTATCAAAACCAATTTTGATATTAGGGTGGACCTTGCCACTCTAAGTATCTCAATGATTCAACTCTTATATAAAAAAAATCAGAATGAACACCAGCTTTGGCATAGAATTATGCTGATTATACACATTTTACTTTTTTTTTCTTCATCTTTTCTGACAAATTTCTTCGCTCCTGTATTTAGATCGATAGGGCTATTATAGTCACAAAATTTAAGGACAAGTTTTCTTAACATTTTTTCGAAGACGATAAAAAATGTGTTTAGTTACAATTTACCCCAATTGTAAAACAACTCATAAACGTTTGTGTTTGAGTAATCCTATACTCAGTCAAGTAATAAACTCAGCGGTGATCAGTTACCAGAATCACTCATTTTATCCGGTCGTCGGGAATTTTATTGTGCCTTTAAGATTTCTGACTATTTGACCGTTCCATGTAGGTGTGACCACTGCCGATAGAGGGCAGCATACTTATTCAAGGGTTATAGGTACTGACGTCACACACACACACACACACACACACATCCCCCACACACACGCACACCCACCACACACACACACACACACACACACCTACACACACACACACACACACACACACACACACACACACACACACACACACACACACACACACACACACACACACACACACACACACACACACACACACACACACACACACACAACCTACACACATCACACACACACACACACACACACACACCACACACCTCACACCACACAACACATCACACACACCACAACACACACACACCACCACATCCACACACACACACACACACACACACACATAGATGTTTGAATTATACGGGTCTAATTACCCGAACAACTATTGAAAAATTTGCTATTGCTCCTTTATTGCTCTTCGGAATTTGACAGCCAATAAAATCGGTATTTCACAATGACGTCATATGTTTAAAACCATTGCATTGGATTTTTACGGGACTAATTACCTTTTAATCCATCATTTAAACAAATATGAATATGAACATTGTCGCATTTTTAACCATTCTGGTCCACTGCGCGTCGCGTGATAAGGTGTATATCTCCTTAAGCAATAGAGTTCTATTGCGATTTGCCAGAGGGGCTATATCAAATACGAAGAGGTGTTTGTGGTATTCTAATACCCTCTTTTCCCGGCAAACCCCTCCCCCCCCCCTCCCCCTTAAAAATAGGTACTGTGAACAGCGCAATTACGAACTTGATCCCCCCCCCCCACTTGTCGCATTGAAACACAATCATGAAGCAGTTTTTTCGGATTTGACGACCTTTTTTAGTTTGTCATATCGATGGAGAAACAGGTTCCTTTCGGACTTGATCAATCAACTTTTTAGTTTGTCACATTGATTTGCATAGAAAACCCATTAAAAATAATAATAATGATACATCGTGGGTATGCCTATGGACGACACAATTTAATAAGCTTCCCTGTCTGCTCTTAAAGGGAGAAGAAGCCAGCAACTAACAGGCATAAGTTAAGAACAAAATTGAATTCTTGCCAACCAATCAGATCGCACGTGCATGCCACCCAACGTGTCTTAGTCGCGCCGTGATAATGTATGCACTGTTTGAATCAATAAGCTCCTCCCCCTATAGCTGTTTCTGCAAGTTTAATCACGAGATAAAACTTGCAAAGACGTAAAATAAATACAAATTAACTAGTTTATAGGGCCTTGCTGAGGGTGAGTATCACACAGTGCCCCTTATTTAGGCTGTCTTTATCACCATGTACCATAATTCACACAATACTCACTATGTCATTTTTTTTTCTTAACTTATGCCTGTTAGTTGCTGGCTCCTTCTCCCTTTAAGGCTGCTGTAATACAAGTGAATGACTACATTTTTGTAATAGAATGGGTAAAACATTCTATTGAGAATGATTTCAGTCTGATTCTTTGATTTGAATGCATTATTGCTTTTACCAGACATGACGTCACGGGACTTTCCCAAACCAAAAGCGGGAGACACGTTTGGTTTTAGCAAAAGACCAAAATGAATGTTACTACATAATACACATTACTATTGTGTGATTGTTATGGCAATATGATTTTATCGAATGAATGAGTAGCTATGCTGGAATGAGATTGTCGATTGTACCTCCTACTGCATAAAAACACCTTTTGTCCCCTTTCACACGTACATGACGTACCTGCTTTGCTGCAAGTGCTACGAACGAGTGTGTTGATTTTTACGTCCACTTCCTCATTATAGAAGTTATAAGAGTTTTTAACCATTTTTCTCAGTTGTGGCAAATAACTGCTTTGATATCTTGATGACGGGAATATAGCTTCTGTTGATTTCTGACGTTCATCATGGTGAACATAGCGGAAAGCAGCCTCAGCATTCTCCGTCGATGTCTTGCAATTATCTTCTTTCTCTGGATACCCCAAACATGCTGTAAGTATTTTTTTAATGAATCGTAGTGTGTAATTCTCCAGGTTGGATATTTAAAATTTCAAATGCGAAATTCTCTGAAAGACAATAACGCAAACTTTCCAACTGTACGATCTCAAAATTTGGCTTTGAGAGGGAAGATGGATAGTCAGTCCAATGTGACTCGGAGACGGCCTTGAGTTACTCTTTAGGATTTAGCATAATTGCAATGAAGTAAACTTTTCACGTTTGTTTATCGAAGAGCGTGTAGCCATATTGATGAGATTTGTAGTACACTCTTTAGTCATGTTAGATGAAAATGTTACCTCGCACGAAAAAATGAGGGGTGTTAATATAGGACACCAATCCCCAAAGTAAGGGATTTAAACCCACATCTCCACAAGATTACCTATACCCCCTGTGATATTTTGCATAGAGCTCCCCAAATTTCTAAAAAGATGTTCCCGACACAATTAAGTTTCTAATCCTCGTTAATGACCTCTCTTGCAGGTGGAAACTTTGTAGATGTAACAATCAACGGGTGGACAGTGCCTGTGTGTGAGTTAAATGCCGTGTGCGGCACTGGGAACGGGTGCTCTTCCGTGTCCCCTGGTTCCCGTGTGGAATGTCACTGTGATCATGCCTGCCATTTTTACCAGGATTGCTGTGCCGATTACGCAACTGATTGCGTCAGTCAGTTGGTAGATGATTTCGATCAGATCGTAGCTGGCATTACACCGAGTCAGATTTCGTGTCAGGTACCACCTCGATCTAGTCTTACAGGGGATGATACAGCTTACCGTCTGATTTCAAGTTGTCTAACGACTTCGACCAATAACAGAACCAGAGAGAAATGTGAGGGACCCCATGACGGTGATATTTTACAACTTGTACCTGTCACAGTCAACGATCAAGTTAGCTTTAAAAACGTCTACTGCGCATTATGCAACCGCCAGAGTTTATCATCAAACGTAAGGCCATGGCTATTTACGTGTAAGTCTGATCCTCTTCCCCATATCCCAGATAATGAGAGTCCCACACAGCGGATAAACTTTCTTTTATCAAACTGTTCAAACGGATATTTTAAACCTATTTTTACAAAGTCTACATCATCGACTGCAGCGAGAATTTGCACGATGGATGTCGTAGATTCGTGTGACGGAGAGGCGGATGGCGATTACATGTCACTGTCGGAGGCATGTAGACTATACGAGGCCCAGATCCAGCTTGGTGCAGAAATCTACAAAAATCCCCATTGCTACCTGTGTCATAAATTAAAGGAGAGCGATATTGCTGAACTGACAAGTAGATTAAGCCACGTTCAATGCCCGTCAACTGTAATTAGTGGACTCATTTTTCCCTCCACTGTTCCTTCAATTTCTGTATTAATTGATTTTGATGCAGAGGGTGATCTGACGTCATACGAGGAAGAGGAAGTTGAACACGTTGTCGTCATCACTTGCAAGAACAACCAGGTTTTCGATGACACTGCTCAAAGGTGTATCAACCTCACGTGTCCCTATATGGTTATCAGTTAGTTGATAACGTGTGTGTTCGGAATGAAAGTGGACAAAATATGTGTACAGATGGCAATTCTGTCCCATTATTATTGAGCCTCACATGCGAGTCAAACCAGGATACCACCTCTGATTGTGATCTTCTATCCAATAAGGGATCTACCATTGTTTCCCATCTAAAGAAAAGGTTTACCGAGGGTATAGGCTTGCAGATGGTTGTTGAACGTCTGACGTTCAAACAATATGAAAGTCGCGGACTTGGCCATTGCCTCCACGTCATCGAAATGTCTGCTAACCTTACAGGTGATGTGAAAATGGTCGAGGACAGACTCGACGGGATGTTTTTCCCTACTCAGAGTGAAGGAAACTCGTGGAATTTGACTTGCCGTGTGAACAAACTGCAGATGTCCGTGGGTTGTGGAGATCCACAAGCTTCTTGTCCGAATAACTCACAGGTTGTAAACAGCTTCAATAAGATTTACGATAAGGATGATGGTAATATGTTCTTCAGCAATGAAACAAATGGGAATCATAACCTGAAGGATGTCATGTACTCTCTCCAGTATCTTTTTTCGAACTCTTCGGATTCGTATAGAAAAACCGAGTCCATCCAGGTCTGTCCACCAATGTCATTGGTGTGTCCACTCATCACGTTGAACGCTTCCCTTTTTGTTGATCTGCCTAATGGCTCCATCTTGTACACGCCACAAAATAAAACGTTTCATCCCGATGAATTTCTGAAACCAGACAAAGAAACGGTTCAAGTTTGCTCCTTCTTGAAACCGAGTGGAAATCAGACGGTTATATCCACAAGGTATTTCCTCTTGTACCATTCTGCTGGTCAGTCAATCACTAGCACTATCGGATGTTCCCTGTCGATTGTGGCGTTGCTTGTCTCATTCATAACATACCTCAAATTTAAAAGTCTTCGTAAATCAATTTGTAGCCAGCTGATCATGAGTATGTGCATAAGTCTTTCGGCGGCTCAGCTTCTCTTACTCCTCAGCGGAGTAGCACTGTCCAACTCCAAAGCCTGTACCGCCGTTTCTGCTCTTGGTCATTATTTGTGGCTTGCCGTGTTTGGTCACACTGTTTCCCTTGCCTCCGATCTATACCGCCGATTTGGCTTTGCCAGTAAGGTCGGTAAGACCAACGAAAGTTCAAGGTTGTTGGCCAGGTTCCTTCTGTTTTCATGGGGAATCCCTCTGGTAATTGTTATATCATGCCTGGGCGTTCACTTGAGTGGATTGGACAACATACGGTTGTCTTATGGCACTTCTGCTTCCTGCTGGATCGGGGATGGTATCACCAACCTGTATGCCTTTGGTCTACCCATCGCTCTCTCCGTTCTTTTCAACGGTGTTCTCTTCGGTATGGTCGTCGTTGGACTTCGCAGACAGAGAAACAAGGTCAAGCATAACACGAAGCGCAAGTCCATAGCAGCAGACATTGTAATATTCGTAAAGGTGAGTTGAGTCCGTTCAAGATCAAAGTGTGAATTAAGTGCAGATTAAGTTAGATCTGTATCTAAGATCGTCGATTATTTCAACACTTGTTTAGGGTATTCTGAGATCGACATACTTGTTTAGGGTCTAATTTGAAAGTCCACACACGTGCATGGTGTACACCTTGTAATGACAGGTACCCCCCCCCCGGGGGGGGGGTCAGTGGCAGCAAACAAACTTATTGTTCGTGGTATATTAGCAATGAGAAGAATCAATATCTTATCAAAGAGGGTCATGAGTTCGAAGAACAAAGTCAAACCCCATTCCTTTGTTTACAGTGATTAGAATGTACTTCTTAATGATAGAAAATGTATCCTGAATGGCTTTCACTGCATCTTCAAAATACTCTCAGTGATGTACACACATAGTTTATAACACCATTGTTATAATTCAAATTGATCTCTTCTAATTACTTCAGATGTCGACGCTGCTTGGTTTCACCTGGATGTTTGGCTTCCTGGCCGCCTTCATCCGAGTCGATGCTCTCGGCTACATCTTCATCATCCTAAACTCACTCCAAGGAGTATTCATCTTCATTGCCTTCATCTGCAACAACCGAGTCCTGACCTTGTGGCGCAACAGCTGCACGTGCACACGTCATGCCCGGCGCGTGTGTGGCACGTGTTGCTCGTCGATAGCCCACAAAGATCGATCGGAAAAGACCGCTTCGACCAGCACGGCTTCGACGACAGTCACGGGATCGAAACAGAAATCGATCGACGATTCGATTTCGATGACCGAATCGTCGGGAAAGTTTATGTCGGAGCTACGGAAGAAAGTTCAGGCAGTTCCTCGTCAGTAAAACGAGCAATGAATGAAGTGCAGATCTTTTCTGAGAATGAAATGGAGAGTTTCATTGCAAAATGAGCTAAATCCAATTAACGCACTCAAAATTGAGTTACTAATATCAACACGTAGTTTATCATCTATTCAGTGATATAGGCCCCTATAAAATTTCAACCCAAATTCCACAAGCTAGCGCAAAATATCTCGGGTTTCACTTTATTTTTTTTATAGGCGCGTGTACAAACTTTGGCAAAGAAACGCATTTTCTCTAAAGTTACTAAAGTGGATTTAGTGCATTTTACAATAAAACTCTTCAAATACATTTTGTTTTTTGGGGGGGGGGGGGAGGGGGCATATCTAGTCGGTGTTTGAAGTAGGGGTGCACCTCCTCAATTGAGAGTCCAGAAAAATATGTAGGCTATATACATGTATAGGCCTATATATAAAACTAAGGGGGCATGAAAGATGCCTGCAAAAGGATTGATAGGGTTTCATGGGTAAGATAGAATAAACTCTCACTTAAAATGTAAAAAAATAAAAATGGTTACAGTTATTGCAACATATGTATTACCATGACACAGATCTATCTTTCGTTTTATCCACCTTTTATGGCGCACCACTTCTTTTCCCTCTTGACATAGTTTCTGCGCACACAATTGTTTTTTGTATCTCCTTTCTTTTAACGATGAATAAGAAAGTGGCGTATATCATAATTTATTCTCTGACAGTACAAAGTGAGTTACATCTTCTTCTGACATCGAAGTAGTCAGACATCGTTGTATGTATAGGCAGGTGAGTTTGTATTTAGAAAATGCCAACATCATCGATGTCGTCGTAAGCGTAAGAAGTTTGACGTATCACATATTTACAACATAACATTATAGTTATCATATCTGTTGCCATTCACACGATATCATAACAATGTAGCCTACATTCAAATAATATTATTTTCTTTGTTGTTGTTAAAATACATATATACGCCTGATGACATAAACACATGCACGCATGTACACTACATTTACACAGACAACTTACACACGCGCGCGCGGGCGCGCACACCAGTGGCGTAGACAGGTCGTCGCACCTGGAGGGGGGATGATTTGCTGTCCAGAGGGGTCGATTATAATGCATGTTCAAATAAGCGCGCGTGCACACACACAATCATACATCCATACACACACTCACAAAAACACATACACATACACACCCACACACATACATACACATACACGCGCGTGCCCACACACATTCACATACGCACACGCAGATACACGCCACGCCCATATCAGGCAGTTATTATAGGGGGTTCGTAAGAAAAGAAAACGGACATTTGATAGGGTGCCGTGGAGCACTTTTTAATGCGGGAAGGGCTGCCCGCCCAGCGATTCCAGGGTCTCACCTTAAAATCCCTGCTTTGGGGTCCTGGTCGGGGCTCAGGGGGGGGGGGCTGAAGCTCAAGGCTAAATAGCAGTTTCATGAGGTTATATTGACTCTCTGCTTACATTACTTTTTTGTGTATAGTGGACAGTTAACAATAATTAAATCCCACCCCATTTTAAAAGTGGGATGTGTGTTAATTTTTCTCACTTCAACCGAAGGTATAATTTTATGTTCTGATTGTTTTTATAATAGGTCATTTAAAAACATGGTGATAATTTGTGGGGGTCAGGGGGCGGAGCCCCTTGAAGCTTAGTAGTTTTAGGAGTTCATATAAGCACATGTTGACTCTCTAGTGTCGTGAAATGGACATTCAAGAAAAGAGCCGCGTATATTCATTTTGACAAAATCAGCATTAAGCTGCTTAGTTCAAAATCATTTTTCCTCGAAAAGTAGGGGGATGATTGTGCAGGCCATTCCTCCCTCGGCGAAAGTGGGGGATATGTCCCGTATCCGCCGAGGATTTACACCAGTGTCCATTGCAAACGTCCATTATTAGACACCACCCGGTTAGGAGCAGAAGACAGTTGTTTGGAGGATCAGATATACAAATTTACTAAGGAAATAAAGTTGAGACGAAGACGATAATGATCGGGATTATGTTAATAATAATAATGATAATAGTGATAATCACCTTAATGCCAGAAAAGGGTAATAATAAGATTATACAAATATTTTTTTCAGTGAAACCTGGGGGGGGATGATTGTACATGTCATCCCCCTCCTCCCCCATCTTGTGAGCTGCATGGGATGCATACCCCCATCCCCCGGTTGTCTACGCCCCTGGCGCGCGCGCGCACATACAGACACACACACACACGTATTTTAGTACAAATGTAAATAGTGTTGCAAAGAAATATCAAAGAAGGACCTCGTAGTATACTGAAGTGTATAGATAATGAAAACACGCGTTCTACCGGTATATATACACAGGGCGTATAGTACAGCCAGGAGTTGCGGCTGTTTCCGCCAAGACGTATATTGTACATGATTATAATGTAAATAGTCGGATTGATATGAAAATAAGGTCTCCGAAATTCATTCGTACATAGTGAAATTAACTTCATAAGAGTGAAAAGTTCACGATTTAAGAAATTAATTCTGGGTGAACGTGTGATTTGAAGTAAATTTCCCCCTTACGATGTGCATTTCACTGTGTATGAGTGATCTTTCTCGGTGGAATGAATTTCATTCTGTGTATCTTAAATTTGCATTGAGTGGAATTTCACTCTGGAGTAAGTTCATTCTGACATGTCTGACATTTATGTTCAATCGTTTTCATTTGTGTCGTATATGGTTATATCACTCAGCAATACCGATAATAAATATGCTATAGGCCTATTGTTTCGTGAAAAGCACCTTCTTGTTCTCAGTCTCGGTGTACA
>JZLH01S0613631.1:0-10942 GCA_001188425.1 Eucidaris tribuloides
TTCCTAAACTCCATGGCTACCACAGCTGGAGAGAAGGCTGGCACAGATATGGTTCAGATGTCATAAAGCTGTTGAAATAATGTAATGTTTGTTAGTTCTGATGACGATGATGTCAGATGATGAAATCAGATGATGATAATGTGTGGATAATGTAAAACTATATATTTATCATTTTATTTGTCTAAATTGTTAATCTGCTGAGGATGATTGAGTGTGCTACAAGTATAACGCACACTTTTCAGATACCCCAGACTGAGAAAGTAAGTAACTAGTCTTGAACGGGTTAGTTCATTGATATACATGTAAGGCAGTGGGGGATGGGATGCTTAATCAAGGTTATAAAATTTGAAATGTTGTGGTTAATTTTCCACAAAAAAGTATAAATTTGAGACACTCCCATCTGCTCACTAATCTGTTTGTACGACTTCTCATTTATTTCATTTATTGTAGTCTCCTCGGATTGGTGGAGTGAAGGTGTACACAGAACATGTTGGCAGAGATGAGATGATCCTGGACCTGGAGATCTTGTAAGTACATGATATACATGTAAATAAACTATAAACTATAAATATCAATATAAACATAAACATAAACATAAACATAAACATAGAGTATAAATTATATGATGAATTATTTATTAAATGCGAAAGGATTATTCAGAGCAGTGAAATGCGATGCTATTAATATTTATGATTTTAACAAACATGTCAAAAAAATGAACCGGGTTCGAAACCTGGTTCATTTTTTCTGACATGTTTGTTAAAATTATATGATAAATATATCAACACACTATCATATGATTACAGTGATAGTAAAGCTCAAGGATTAGAGTCAGGTTTGATTTGTCAAGGTGTGAAATTTCATATCCTTATGTTTTTTTCTTCATTACCTCTTTATGTGCTTCATTATCTGATTGGCACAATGCTTGTTCTAATGAATGGTATTACATAATCTGGCTTTATCTGTTCTTGAGTGCAGTGAACGTCATTCACACATACAGTATTACATTATGCATCAAATGGGTGGGTCTTGTTTGAAATTAGAAGATGAATGTTAGGTGAGATTTGAAGTACACAAAGCATACATGTATTAAGAGATAAACCTCAAATTTGGTTATGAGAACCAGAAGGCTCTGTTCCAAGACCCAAGATGGCTTGTGTTCAGTCCTTGTGAGTTGTGAGGAGTGAAATCTGATTGTAACACTGTTCTTGTCATTAAATACATATTCAGTGGTTGATCAATCAACAAAGTAAATTAACGCAAAATGGGCTTTTCACAGTACGTTAATTTTTATAGATTTTGCATATTTGTATTTACTCAATCAGAAATATTTGCACTTTGCAGCAAAACAACCATATACGCTTACACACAGCACAGATTTTAATGCGGTCATGCATGCAAAAATTATACATGCAGGCCCATACAATACTACATATACAGTGTATATTTACATTGGCTATATGAATGAGAATGCCATTACTAAGCCATATGCCATGCTAAGATGATGTGATGAGATTGGGAATAAAATGTGGCTTCTTTACTAGTACCTGTCATGTCCTAAAATAAGTGTCATGCAGTCATCTATTTTGATCATGTTGTAACATACAGGTGTAGGTAAGACTAAGCTTTTGGCAAACTGCAATGCTTATTTTTAGGAAGGGACACTTGTACACGTCCGTGAACAGTACATTATAGAGCTTAATCAAGAGTGTCATTTGTAATGGAGAACACATTTCTGTAGGAAATATAGCCTTGTTGATCATTAACAAATGGAAGTGCAGGTATTGGCTCGTACATTCCAAATTACCTTTGAGTACTCTCAGAGACTCCCCAGTAATTTTTTAAATTAAAAAGCTCATCTGCTACGTTCAATTACTTTGACATATCCCTCCTTCCTTTCCCTAGAAATTTTATCAAGCATGCTTTATGTGAACAAAACACTGGTGTCAGCTGGTCTAGCAGTATCCCATCCTCAAACAGAAATATTTACGAATTTATGATACATATAATTCAACATTCCTAATTGTTTCCCAGTTGATGACATCTGTTTGTGATGTTATGCACAAGATTATGCCCTTTGTCATGTGAAATCATTTTCACTGTACACCATTTGTCAGAATGTAAGGCATGATAATGCTTAGTCCCAATCAGTAGGTGAATGTCTCTAATTTACATTTCACAACAAATAGATACAAGTAAGACACTCTGGAGATGGCAAATCCTTGAGACTTGTGACTTGTCATGAATCATTATGTGCATTCCTGATAGAGTAATTATGCCACCTGAAATTACAGACTGCATTCCAAGGGAGGTTGTTTGTTCACAAAATGGATGTTAATGAAATTTACTTGTAATGAATGTTTCCTTCATTATTTTCATTTTGAAATGTATTTTTCTATTTCAAATATCACTTGTTAGTTCCTGGTTCACATTTTTTTTTCCGTGGGGGGGGGGGGGGGGGGGTAACCTACAACTACAATCCATCATTACCCAAATCATTTCTTGGGACTTTCAAATAACTATTTTGGATTCCTTTTAGATGCAGAAGCCACTGTCCTCTAAAATCTGAGTACAAACTTGCAAGAAGATTAAAAATGATGAGATTGTTGGAAGGTTAATTGAAAACTTCTCAAATTTCATGTATGTTTATCAGTTTTTAGCCAAAATCATACAGCAGTAGGATCTGGTATGTAGGGCTGTGATACTGCAATGTAGTGTACTGTAGTCTGTTCTCTGAAACATGCCTGGTCGTTATGCTACCTACAAGAGGATTGATTCTCAATTTCATTATTACGAATACCTGTTTCAACCCAGACACAGTAATGGCCCAAAATGTCAGAAACACAAAACAAAGCAATGACGATTGCTTTGCTCCTGACCCACTGTCGCGTAGAATGTATGTAGAGAGAGATCACACGCTAATCATGGAGGTGAACTGTTCTACCTTGCTAATATTAGGATGGTCTATTTTATGGAGTATGTTCATCTCGACCCATGTTAATCCCTGTATTCTGGATATGAATGGATTCCCAATCAATAAGAGGACAAAAGGTTCAATAAAGTCAGGTAAAAGGTCAAACATTGTGTGTAGTATTTAATAATATTTCAATTGTTTGAGTTGTATAATTTTCTGCATATTCCAATGGCATTTTTTTTTACATTGACTGAACAATGAAAGCTTTCAAACACCAAATAGAATATCATCTGTGAGTGAGCAATGTGCCATTGAATGCATGCATGCAGTGAGAATATTTGGGGCAAAGTACTTTGTGCAGTAAGTGATTAGTAGTCGTGGCACTAATATCATAAAATATAACTACATATGAGCAACGTGTCATGTTTCAAAATGTATAAATGGCAAATAATGCCATATTCTGTACAGTGTGCTCATGGAGATTCCATTTACCATACATATCAAAACAGTCAACAAAAAATAAGTGCAAGTAGGCCTACAGGTTGAGTGAAGTTGTTGCAAAGAGTCATGGTGAACTTTCAAAAGATTTATGGGATAGGCCTCACTTTATTAGTTGTAATACAGATTACTTGTCAAACATAAAATGAATGTGACAGGATATTTAAAATGTGAGTTGTAATTGTGATTTTTCCCTAGATGCATGTTATTTGGATGTCAAAATATGATCAGAATTGAAAATGGAAAAAAAAGACAACAAAAAATGGTAATATTCAAAATTATTGACATCTGAGCAATGATCAGTGACCAGTGGGTAAAAAAAAAAATATTTACAACATGTACATACAATATGTAATAATTAAAAACAATTTCTTTAGATTAGATGTTGTTTCCTAATGTTTGAATTTGCAATACTCTACTCTTTGAAAGATTGATCAATTACAAATTTGTTGTATACCAACCAAATGAAACTCTGCATGGAAAGCAGAGATGATTGTCATACAATGAAAGCAGCAAAGTCACTGTATTTGCATTATTTGTCACAACATGTTATCATGATCTGTTTTGTTATAACACACCATTCA
The DNA here is from genome assembly GCA_001188425.1 of Eucidaris tribuloides. Taxonomy (NCBI): domain Eukaryota; kingdom Metazoa; phylum Echinodermata; class Echinoidea; order Cidaroida; family Cidaridae; genus Eucidaris; species Eucidaris tribuloides. The sequence goes on from JZLH01S0613631.1 coordinate 3,997, forward strand.
TGCTGCCTACAGAACATGACGATCTGAAATTTGATGATATTCGAAACAGCATCCTCTCGGCCAGCCGAGGAGTGATGCACAAAGACTCGGGATACCTCCTCACTTTTGCCAGGCTTCTCTCAGTCCCACAAATTCCAGTTTGAAAAGCATGGGTTTAGAGCACTTTGCCCTGTCTGATGCTGGAGACATTGTATCTGAATTTGAAGAGGTTCAATTCCAAATGGCGTTATATCCACTTTGGTGACTTTTGAGAAAATATTTTTTTTGGATCGAGATTGTAGAGACAGTGATTTTCTGTTTCAAAAAAAATGGTCTTTTCCGTTTCTGAAAACCAGCAATTCCGTTGTAACCTGATCTAAAAATGGAAATTCCGTTTTGTCAAAGAAAATTGTACACAGCAAAAATGTGAATTCCGTTTTGCAAAGTACAATAGTACAAGAACGAAATGGATTTTCTGTTTAATTTACCGGTAAAACGGAAAATCACTGTCCCTAAGATTGTACTTGCCTCTATGGAAAAGTTTGAAGTAAAAGGCTGTGTTTTTGATATGCACACCCAACTGTTTTTGCTCAGATTTTATTCCGGATATGTTTGTACATAAACAGGTAGTGTTCAAAATTTGGGATTCATAGGTTGTAGGTCTATAGTTTTTGAAATATAAATTAAGAAGTTAAATATTTTGGCTGTAAGTTTTTTATTTATATACTGTCAAACCTGTCTTAGTGGCCACCTCTTTATAGCAACCACCCTGCCTGTAGTGGACAATAGATTATTATGGAGACAACTCCTAATATTATTATTATATTATATTTGTTGGTAAAATCTGTCTATAGCAGCCACCTGCCTTCGAAAGCCCTTTTTTGTGTCACCGCTGTAACACTCCCATAGACTTACGTGTTAAAAAAGTCGTTTCGGACGCACGCACGGACGTGCGCGTAATTTGAAGTGAATCGATCGATTCCGGAGTTCAGTTTGGCGATAACCGAGTCTCGCATAGACGAATACAAACACGTACGATTTTGACCGAAAACCATTGCTGGTTTTTCTCAATTCAAACAACACATTTTTTACCGACAATACCTTGCATGATAGAAAAATCGTAGGTATTACGGAAAAATATAAGTGTCAGGTAGTTATAAGTTAAACAAGTTTAAAGAAATGCAAACATAATCCGACCATTCAGAGTACTTGCCAGCACAGTAAAAATTGCCCGTTGCAAACCAATTCTCAAGCGCACGAAACGATGTCCTTTTCGTCCAAATTGCAAAGGAACCCAAAAAGTACCAATCCTGGGACATAGCTCCTCAGATGCACATTATTGTACAGTATGTAAATCCATTGAAAACTCGAAGACCCACCGCTAGAACTTTTATAATCCGTAAAAAGCTGCCCCTATGCAGTTCGATTGCTCCCAGTTGTTCTACATGTCAAAATCCATCGTCTGCTCCCTTTTTATGAAGCCAATTTACCGTATTAGTGATCAAATGAACTTAAAATATACAAATGCAATAGTTTATGATTTTTTTTAAATTTTAGAAATAAATATCAATTAATATTATTTTTTGCAAGGTTTTTTTAAATAGATAAAAATAAATTAGGTGTAATTATATTTTGAAAGAGATAATTTCCATCAAGGAATCGACATAATAAACAGCAATATAAGAATATAACCACGTTTTTTTTGTTTCTCCCGAATAGCACAGCTGTGCATGGATGGTGCACCCACTCGGTCACACACTGGGTAGAACAGTTTCTTTTTAATAAAAAAAAATGATAATGATAATGCTAATGCTATAAATTATGATGATAATGATGATAATGATCATGATGATGATGATAATAATAATAATAATAATAATAATAATAATAATAATAATAATAATAATAATAATAATAATAATAATAATAATAATAATAATTAAAATAATAATAATAAATAATAATAATAATAATAATAATAATAATTAAAATAATAATAATAAATAATAATAATAATAATAATAATAATAATAATAATAATAATAATAATAATAATAATAATAATAATAATAATAATAATAATAACAATAATAATAATAATAATAATAATAATAATAATAATAATATATATACATAAAGAATAACAAACAAAATAATTAATACATAAATAAAAATCTGAGGACCCCACCCCAAGGACTCGATCACATACTGGGTAGAACAGTGTCTTTTTAATAAAAGAAAATGATAATGATAAGGAGGATGATGATGATGATAACAACAACAACAACAACAAGAACAAGAACAAGAACAAGAACAAAACAAGAATAGAAATAATAATAATAATAATAATAATAATAATAATAATAATAATAATAATAATAATAATAAATATACATAAAGCATAATAAAAAAATAATAAATACATCAATAAAAATCTGAGGACCCCACCCCAAAGATAAGACCTACAACAGGAAGGGAAATGCAATAAATAGTGGGACCTGAAACTTGATTCCACACCCCATGCCCATAATTCCAAGGACCCAAATATTTACCCTGGAAAACATAAGTGTTTTTCATAATAAATGGTTGGGATAGTGTAACTTCTTCTTCATACCCTGGGACAAAATTAAATTACTTGCAGAACTAAACAACAAACATGTATGCACACATAAGCACGCACATACACACATACTCACCCCCACACATACACCCTACCACAATCATGCCAATAAAAACACTAACATGCACACCCCCAACTCACACACACACACACAACAGCACACACACAACACACACACACACACACACACACACACACACACACACACACACACACACACAAACACACAGAATCACATACAAGAATTATAAAGTTGAAACCAAACCTCCATAAATTTGTAAACCAAAAGTCAATATAATCTGTTTTTTTCAGATAAAATATATTTGACAGACATATTTACAGAATGGTATTGATGTGCATTACATTTAATGCAAATATAAACTGTGAGTGTATCTAAAAATAAATACAAATCATGTATAACAATTCACTAACAGAACTATATAAGTGTGCTTCACGAGGTATAATTGACTATATCCATGAACCATGAATGGATTTTGAGAAGCCAAAAACGATTGTCAGTATTTGTGCCTGATATAAGCAGTTTCCTATCATTCAAATAAAGTGTTTATTTGATATAACAACAAATGCAACTCTTAAATTCATCCTAAACCCAGGTACTGTTGGTAGAGAGATTATTCAGCTGGAATGACTACAGAAATCCTCTAAGTTTTAAATTTGTAAGGTGTGATACACTTCCATACGCTGTGCGCTAAATGGACTCACTGGATTAAACATTTGTCCTTACTTTATCAATTGATTGATACATTCAAGAGAAATAACACCCTAACTGTTTGCACAGATATTGATCCTGGTCAGCTGAGAATGCATTGTTCAACATTTTGAGTATCATACTTCTTATACAGTTTTGAAGAAAATCACAGAATCACTTGAACATTAGATATTTGCTCAAGTTGTGTGCATGACATTAGTAGATTATAGACACAGGCTGCAGCTTCCATCAGCAGATCTCTATACATGTCGAGTCCATCCTCCTCTACAGCACAGGCCAAACAACCGTGTTCCAAATTCACCGGTGTTGTTTTCTGATGAGGTACCCTTGGATCAGCATAATTCAACAGGTATCTTGTGTTTGATGCAAAATATCTGTTGTAATCAAAAGAAAAAGAAATGGGCCAATCAATATTACTATACTGTATTCGTCTCACATTAAAACTAAATCCAAGAAATGAGTGCCATGAAATGATTCAAAGCTGGACAAGGAGATGTTGATTATTTGAGGAAACATAAAAGAACATTTTGAAATATACAGATGATCACAACTTATTTCTATGAGACCAAGAGTCACCTACTAAGTAATAATTGTGTGAAACTTATGTAGACATTAGAAACTGGATTATAATCAATCTAGTAAAGTATTATAAATAGTAAAGCTGAAGCCTGGATATGATATGGTTGAGCCTCAATTAAAAATATCACCTGTTTGTTAAAGATATAGATGTTTCTTTCTAGTCTTGAAAATGTTTATTTTGGGTCAATATTGAATATATTTTCATTCAGCAGAGGATATCACAAATTAATTTGTCTCCCACATTTCTTTAAATTACAAGAAAGTAATTTTCTTATTTATTTATTTTTTTATTTTTGCCTTTATGGTCAATGTTTAACACATCACTGGAACAGAATTTAAAGTGGTCTTCCAATCTAGTTTCAACCCAGCATAGGAAATACACAGGGGCTGAGGCAATTTCAGGCTTTCAAGTGGACCATATAAAAAGTAGGAAAAAATAAGAGCTAAATTTCGGAAAAAGTAAGAGAAAAGTAGGATATATTCGAGCTAAAAGTAGGAGAAAAGGAGGAGTGAATACCTGAAATGACTACGTACTACTCCAGCATTTTATACGATCAATAGCATTTTTTTTTTTTTTGCAGGAAATGACTACTCACTACTCCAGCATTTTATATGATCAATAGCATTTTTTTTTGCGGGGTTTTTACCAAAAAAAAGGAGAAAGTAGGAGAATGTAGGAGTTCTGTTGAAAAAAGTAGGATAAGTAGGAGGAGAGTACAAAAAGTAGGAAAAAGTAGGAAAAGTAGGAGCACTTGAAAGCCTGCAATTACATTTAGCCCCCTAAAATAAAAACATTGCCCTCAACTACATGTACATGTATCATCATAGAGTCATATGGTTCAATGAATATCATACTGGCAATGCATCACTAAATCAGGCTTGAAAGTAGTCCCCTAAAATAAAATTTTGTTTCCTACTTTTCATTTTTTAAGCAATCCTGTTAATGGTTTGTATTTCAAAAAGTTTGATTACAGTTTCATTCTGTTGTAGATTTGTTTGATCTTCAGATAACATGCCTAAGTCTGCTACTATATTCTCATACAGATTATGTCTAGTAAAAATTGTACTGTTACAATGAACTGACTAGGTTTAGTTGGCTTTGCATAATATTTCTGAAGATTTACTTTACATGACATTTTTTAAATGTAACTTTTTAAAGAAATTAATTTTGTGAAATTCATGTGTTTGCATTACTGCAGGTTTAGTGTATGCCCCTACTGCCTAGACTAGTGAATGGTCAAATTAATTTTGAATATCTTGGGGTTAGGCAGATAGTCATAACTGCACTGAAACTGCAAATCATCAATCTTAATTTTTGGTTTGGACCATACACTAATGGGTAAGCTGAGGGCGGGGGGGGGGGGAACTTTTAATTCAATCAGGGTGTTCTCTGTTAAACTTCACTTTTGATTTTTAAATCTTGGCACCATTATAAAGTGTGATTGTTGTTCGCTAGCAAGCAACTATTGATTTGTATTCCTGTCCAATCAGTGACCTGCCTTCTAATTCTAGTTGATTTTGTGAGTGATGAGTATAACAACCATACTAGTTCTGAAGACCTGTCCTCGCTTTTATTTCATAAAACAGTTATCAGATTTCTTCTGAAACAGTAAGTTAGGCCTAAGCCTCGACAGACTCACACGCATGCCCGCGGTACACGTGCGGGCCGTCGAGGTATAACCTAAAGTTACAGCGTGAGTCCACACATGATTCCCTGCAGGAGACACGATCTGCCAACGGGACGAATTTGAGCTTCAGGACGGTAATCTGACATAGTCAACTTACGACTAGACTTAGTCTATCATCAGTAACTTGTTAGATCTACAGTAACACTAGCCTCGACAGACTCACACGCATGCTGCGTACAATTCAGCAATTCTGGATTTTAGCCGCAGTCTATTTTACTTAGTTTAAGTTGCTAACTTTACCAATGTCATGAGGAGCTACACTTGGTGCAAGTGTCGGCAATACTACATGTTATGCTTGAACTGTTCAATTTAGTTGGATTATCCAGAAAACAAATGGCAAGGCCCGGACGGTCCGGACCCAGGGCCCAGTGCAGCCGTCCAATTCGGCCGGCACGGATCTTACAACGACTTGTTAGATATGATCTCAGTTTAGTTAGACTAACAGTAACACTGTTGTTACTGTCAGTTAGTCCTTTGTCGTTAGTGAGCGAATAGACCCCGGCGTTAAAAACTAGCATGACCAGAGTTAATCTAACTGCGATTGAATATATGCTCAAATATTAACAGTCTTAATATAAACACATACCAATTTGCCGTCCACAGTAAATTTCATATTTCTGTCCGTTGTGTCAGTGACTCGATATTGATGCAGTACTAGTCCACTTTGTTGTTTACATTAATGCATGCTCGTCGTACGTCGGCGCGAGCTATGGCTGCATGATGTGCGGCGCGCCTGGCCGCGCCCAGTAAGGATCACCCTGCTGGCCGCGCCGCGCTCGCGGGACACAACAGGCGTGCGTGGCGGTCAGCGACGGCCTAGCCTCAGCTAGTGATCGGTGCGCACTAACACATTCAACAGCACACGTAGCAGAGCGTCAGCGATTTCTTTAAAACTGAATTTCACAAAATCTAGCGGTGGGTCTTGGGAAAAACTACTCACAGATGTAAGGACAATATCAAATTTTAGAGTAATAATAGCAACCACATCTGTAGTTTTTGGTAACTCGGGAAATGTTTTATTAAACAACATCTTCAAAAAAGATTAAAACTTTCATAATTGTGTCGGTGATGTTGCGTAAAACTGTGTGAAATTGATAATAAAAGTGCACATTTCAAATTTTCGATGATGTAGCGAGAGAGAAAAATGTTTTTTAAGGTGTAGACTTGATTTTTACGTGCAGAGTGATTGTCAGTCAAGTGTGGCATAATTGAATGTATGATGCTGCTATCCTACCAAATGTCAATTTTATGTTTACTTAGCAATTCGCGCGACTAGTACCGCATAGGGCTCTCCGCAAATGATCGCTTGGTGGCGCCTGACTTTTTGTTCGCTTGAAACAGCGGTGGTGG
>JZLH01S0613631.1:39263-60937 GCA_001188425.1 Eucidaris tribuloides
GTATCCAGTTGCGTTCAAGAATTTCAGTTAGTAATTCTGACAGAATTGATATGTTCGGTTGTACACCTGGACACTATGATATATAAGAACATAATTTGTTGTGTGGCTGACACTGTGACAGGTCATTAAATTGGTATTTACTGTCAGGCAGAAGTACAGTAATACCATAGACTTCTTACAACATTAACTCAAATCCATATGGAGGGGTGGGGCCAAAGTGAACCCCCACCCCATTTTTACAAGTCCTCAAATAGGCCAGTTGGATTCTGGTAAACATCCTTCCGACATAGAGTAAGTATCTAGTTAACAATCTTCTGCCAGTCACACAACGAATGACACTGTTAAAACAAGTGAGATAATACTGTAGTAAGATACACTAAGGTTCAATCTACCAGTAATATTTATTTCCTGTATTGCGTGTCCCAGAAAAAAAAGTCCCTCTCATTACCACAGAATAATTACCAAAATCAAGTTTTATACTCAATTAAGATCACATATTTAGAAAACACACTTAATTTTGTAGTTCCTGCGAAAATTTCAAAGGTCTCGCTTCATTGGTTTTGATTACACAGGCTCTTATGTAACAGCAATGCTTTCCAGTCCATTCCAAGTTTGATAATAAGAAATGCACACCACAGATATACCATACCTTGTTCTTGTTTTTGTTATTAAGTAACTAAAGCCAAATTCATTCACTTTCTTAAATGGAAACTAATCAAAGTTCAGTTCCACTGGTTTGTCCTTCAATGTCCAGCTTATAAACTTTTATTTTCCTCTTGCACATCCGTCCACCTGATTTCCATTCAGGTTGATGCATTGATGCACTGCAAACTTGGAATGGGCTAAAAAGCACTACTGTTACATAACAGACTGTGCATTCAAAATCAAAGAAGCGAGACCAACAAAATTTTCGGAAAAGTTAGAAAATAAAATGGGCTTTATAACTCTGAACACTAAATTCAGAATAACAATTGATTTTGGATTTAATTTAGCAGTCTATCAGAGGGACTTTTTTTTTGGGGGGGGGGGTAGACACGCTGTATAAAAATGTCTGAAAAAGATTTTGTCATATTATACAGAAGACTTTTATGCAAATAAAAACAAGGTTGGTAAATAGATGCTTTAAATTTTCATCTTCTATTTTATCATATGTTATGAATTCAAGATGATATTACTATCATCTGAAATCACACTCCATCTTATCATCAACAGCAAGTAGCTGACACTGCGAAATTGGCATCACCCACATCAGATGAACTCCTGTCCTGTGCCCTGCTGGTCGTCAGGCTGGATTCAGCCAAGGACCTGCCTGTAAGTCTGATCAGTATCATACCCCCATGCTTCTTTATCAAGACGAAGTCATAGGAAATCTGAAAGTAGAAGTTGATATATCAGCTGTTTCATGCAAAAGGACTGATGAATCAATTAGTTATGACATTATTCCACTCATTTTTAGCTATTTGCAAACCCTTTGGGGATGACAGGCTTGTACAGAAGTCCAGTGCATCCCACACTCAGAGACAATTGGCTTCCAAAGAAGCCCCCCACCCCCACCACCCAAATATGTGTTTCTTTTCATTCAAAATGAGGTTATATTGCCATAACTGCCTGTTTCTCATTAAATTCACTTTTAATTTTGGCCAGTGTAAATAAAGACAATTGTGATTGAAAATCATTGGTCTTAATCACAATCTTTGAAATATTTCAGTTTAACTGTTTCCATAAATGCAAATGGTAAATCATTTGCCTGGCAACTAAAATGAGTGGGAATTCTGAATGAAGATTTTCCAACATTGACCTGTATTCCAGCTTACAGTTAGGAAATGTAAATTTCAAAGACATTTCATCACTTTTATTCTCAATCAACATGGGAGTGATTCAGTGTCATGTTCGCTACATTTCTTCTTTCAGCGGGTCAGAGGTAGTAGATTGTAGTTCCGGGTCTCGTGAGTATAGGTTCTGTGTTTGCTGAAATTTGCTGACGTTCATTTTGAAATTGAAACTCAAAGTTGCTGATGTTATTTTGCAAGTGAATTCAATTTTATACTAATGTTTAGTTTGAATTAAGCATTGTAGTAGTTATTTGATCATGTTTGAGTTTTAGCCATTTTAAACATTGTATGTTGTGTTCATTGGAGTTACCATTGAACATTTGAAATTCACATTGAAAGCACGTTTCTAAGTTCGTGTTCTGGATTTGTTGATATGTTCTTTGTTCAATGTTACCATTTCATTTTGTTGGTTTAAGCTGTATAATTATTGATTTGCAGGGTGAAAAAAATATCCAGCATATGTATGCAGAAACCATGTTTCTTATGTTTCAGTAATTGCACCAATTCAAAAGGAATGAATAGTAAGAATCTTCTTGCTGCAATTAAAGTATTTTCTTAGAACTTATGATAAGCAAACATAAAACTAGACTTTTGTAATTTTTCCATTCAAGCTCATAACATCTCTTCCAGTATAAACACCACATAGAAATATGCATATGCTCCATGCCAGGCATATTTGAAATAGATAATTACTTTTAAAAAACTTAACCCGTTGACTACGAGATTCCGGAAATCCCCATAGACTTTGTACAGGGGCCATCCGGTTCCCGTAAGCAATGGGTTAACATCTTTTTGCAATCCAGCTTTCATCAATTTCATATCATCTCATGCCAGAAAGTTATGCCATCACATTTGAATTGATTAAATCAATATATTCTGTAGTACATTTGTTTCCATTGTTCATTGAGGTTTTTTGTGCAATTTGACATTCGTTTGGCATGATTTCTCAGACTGTAAATCATCTTCACACTTTGATGTGACTGAATTTGGAACTTGAAAATTTTATTAATAGACTTTGAATTTTGCTTTTTCTTGTTGACAAGAGCATTCAAAATACTATTAACCCATTGAAGACAGTTTGAGTTTTCTTTAACTTGCATTTCCCATTTTCCCATACATATTGCGATGAGATATCTCACATCTCATCTTAAACGGGTTAACAGTGAATTGTTTTATAAGTGTACAAAGACAATTGCAAATATAGAGACTATAATGATGAAAATGAACATTTCATCACTTTTTGTAAAAAAATCATTTCTGTTAATCGGTAACTTCATGAAATGAAAGGCTGTTCAGGTGAATTTACTTTCACTATCACATGTCTAAAAGATTGTAGCACCAGAAACTGGTGATGCAGCAACAGATCATGTTTTGTTCCAATCTTACCTTAGCAATGCTCCTAGAAATCTGCGATCCTTGTGATATGGCATCAGGCAATAACACCATTCTGCAAAATAACAAAATTAGACATTTCTGTAACAAAGAAATATCTCAACAAGAAATGTTGCAGGGTTCAAACTGCTTATAAAGCAACCTGAGAATGTAAATTGTAAAATATAAAAGGGCCTGACATTTCAATCCTAGCAGGACCTTCATCATAAGCAAAACTGACTACACAAGGTGGAACAAGCTGTTAAAATGTAGGTACATCTGACAATATAGAGTAGAAGTATCTTATTAGGCCAAAAGAAGTTAAATAAACGTAAGATAAGAGCTTTGCAGCAAAGTGGGAAAAGCTGGAATGAAACAAATTAAATGAACAGTAAAGCAAAGGGGTGCAAAAGGTTGGGAGGTTGTAAATAGATGAAATAGTCAACTAAAGGAGAAGGAAAGAACAGGAAAGGTGAAATGGTGAGAGTAGAAAAAGAGCAGGAGGTCTGTAAGGAAAAGAGAGTATACTGAAAAGGGGGCAAAAGGCACAAAAAAAAGAATGTGGCTATGAGACAAAACCCATCAGGAGATGGAGTAAAAGAGGAGTTAGAGAATTGGAAGTAGAAATATCTTCAACATTCTAAGGGTTAATCATTGTATCGCTTATTTTTTTTTACAGGTGTCCAAGAGGTCAACTAGCATGCCCAGTCCTGTATGTACCCTCACAGTGGGTCAGACCACTTACAAGAGTCATGTGAGTATAGAGCTGGTGATGTTTGATCTAAACGTCATTCACTTCATCGTGGAAAAAACATCGTCGATAACACAATTTATCACCTAAGTTGAAAAACAGATTTGTGATGAAAAAGATAAATCTATTTTAGGCTTAAATCCACAGTGTGCCCAGTAGGGCTGTTATCCAAACGTCAAAACGATGTTGCTTTCTGTAGACCCTCTTGTAACTTGATCAGGAGATTCATGGTGCCGATTGTTTATAAATAGCATTTTTGGTGGGCAGTGTGTTGACAGAGTTGTTATGTTTGTTGACAATTGTACTACATGCACTTCTGCTCTTAATACCACAAGTTTGATAGCTGAACAGCATGGAGGTCTCTCTTTTATCCCCACCTCCCTGTTTCTACCTACATGATTACAGGCAGTAGCACTCGTGTGCAGAGTATTCATAGCTATAGGGATTTCTTGGTCCTACTTCAGTGCATGCATGTTCTCCATTAGGTTTTCATAATCAATGGTATTTTTGGCCATATCGTGCCTCTGGTGATATTTTGAAATAATCATGAGATCATTATCGTGTATTTAATATTTTTCAACATCGAGTAATTTCGATATTATCAAAATATTGCCCAGCACTCTGTGAGTATACCTTGTCCTTTCTGTGGTGGCATTCTGGATAGTTCATCAAGAATCAAGACACTTCCCAAACTTGGAATGAATTCTAATTTGTGGTTTACATATAATACTGAATACACTGTAAAAACTACAAACAGACTTCCATGGATTGTGTCAACCTAGCATTTTCAGGAGTGGTAATTTTTTAAAATACTAGTGATCATTCCAAATTTGTAGAATGGTGCATCTTTACAGGTGACTGTAAAGGAATGGAAGAGGGGCAAGGGTGAAGGCTTTTGATCCCCCCCCCCCCCCCCGGTATTTAAATGCTACTTTGCATTTCATAAGACAGCTAAAAGTACAAATGAAAACATTCAGTGTGGTATTTGGGGAGGGAGACCAGCTTTTTAACACAGTGGTGAAGCCAGCGAAGCAGTACTTAAATCACATTGCAAAGAGGGATGGAGAAATCTTGGAGAAAGTTAAACGGGAAATGTAGAAGGAAAACAGAAACAGGCAGGCAAAAACCGGACGGATGGCATTCTCTAATATGTTAATATACTAGTGCTGTAAAAAAGCTCAGAGTCATCACAAGTGGAGAATGTCCATCAATAAGGTCACGAGTTTTGTTTGGAGCAGAGCAATAACAACAATTGAAGGAGGTCCTTACTTCAGGATAAAAGTACTCTAGAATCAAGTACACTTTTCACAGTTTCTCCTGTCGAAATTTCATGGTCAAATGTTTTGTTTGGATCAGTTTCTATCAGGGCACCAGATTTATCCAATACTGGTAAATGAATGCTTGTTTCTCCACAAGTAACCAAAGTCAAGACAAATTCTTATAGCCAGGAAATACACTTAAAGGGACCGAAAAGTCGCATATCGTGATGTTTTCGAGCTGGCCCAGATCGGGTAATATTCGGGAATGCCTGTATACTTTCGGAAAACGAGCGGGCACGAATTGTGTACATTTCCCTATGCAGCACGCATTCAACCGAAGAAAGGCAAACTGCACACGGCCCTACCTTCAACGGCAATTCTGTTCGCAGCTCCACGATTGTTGTTATGTGCGGCCTTGCAATAGGGGCAAGCGAATGGAATTGAACGTACATGGATTACGAGCGGCGCATCCCTTTAAGCTGGAGTATACATTAGTATATGTTTCAACCTAGTTTGTTGATGAGGCATTTTTACTTCTCCCAATCATGTCAATGCCCTTAAAAGCACAAGTGCAGAAGGAACATCTGCAAGTAAAGAACACTTTTACTGCAGTACTTATTGATTTAGTTACTATTTTACTGTTTCGTTTCTTGATTTATTGTTCTTGTTGTGTTCAGGTCCAGCTAAAGACTCTGACCCCAGTCTGGGAGGAGACCTACTACTTCCTCATCAAGAACCCTGCCATGCAATACCTGGATGTCGAGGTCAGTTACATTAACATGGAATAGTTTATGATGTAGAGTTGTAAGTAACAGTTCCCCGAAATTTCAGAACTTATACACAATGATACTCGTAGCTTTATTCATTTGCTTGCTCAATGGCAGTAACTCTGCAGCCTGATTAAAAGCCACACAACTTTCACTTATTTGGAGGAATAATAACAAAGATAGATAAGAATATAAATAAAAAAATGTGGTTCACATTTTCTTTCTTATTTGTAGAGTAGCATACAGGACTAAAAAAGTTTGGAACATAATGTTAAAAAAAATCTAATTAAACTTTCTGCAATTCCATGCAAGTCAACCTTCAAATCTTCCAATAATCAAATTAGGAATCCCCTAACTCAGATTAACTTTCACCTTTGTATACATCTTCAGTGTCACTGGAATAGCAAAAGGGGCAACCAAGCTAGGCAATGCCTCCACCCATCATAGGACCTTGATTGCTGAGTCAGCCTGCGGAATGATCCTGCGCAGAGAACCCTTTCAACTCAGCCACTCTGGCACGCACAGAGTACCATCACTCTCAAAGATTGTGCATGGAGGTAATTCAGCACCAATGTCCTCTGCCATTGAATAACTTTTTGCACGCATTTTAGTTGGAGTCTTTGGTGATACCAAATGTTGCTCCATTTCTTACAGTCACTAGTTTATAGTCTCTTAGCATCTCCCTCCATCTGTCAAATTCTTGTACGGGAAATAAATCCAGCTAGGAGTAAGATATGCATGCTGGTTTGTCATGGCTCAGTTACGTTTCCACCTGGTGCCTTAAGGCTGGGCCGAATTAGCAGAGTGTATGATGTTGTATGAAAAACTGCAAAATTATATGAGGACTGTCCTTTTGTACTTTGTGGTAGTTACATCACATCAGATAAAATGGCTGCAAGGCCCACCTGGATTTTGGGGGAATGTAATTGCAGGCACATCTCAGGGATAAAAGCCAGTATCCCTACCTATGTCCTTACAGTACGATACCCTTAATGCCTTTTCAAACATGGAGTAGGATCTATACAGGAATCCATTGTTTGCTTCCAATGTTACAGACAGGTAGGTTGAGCATTATTTTCCATATTTCTCTCCTTTGCATCAGGAACCTTCAACTCCTTGTTCACCCATTGGATATGATTTGATCGTCCTAAATACCCCATGATGAGATATCACGTCCAGTGTTTTCAATGGGTTAAATGCTGTTAGCTACCTATATAATGCCAAAAATTGTGATGATGAGGATGATAACGAGTATGATGAGGTTAATGATAGTGGTGATGAAAATGAGGATTGTGGTGGTGATGGTGATGGTGATGGTGATGGTGATGGTGATGGTAAAGATGAAGAGAGTGATGATAGTGATGATAGTGATAATGATGGGTATAATGATGCTGATTATGTTGAAATTGTTGATGATGATGACTGAAGTTGAAAATTCAATTTAATTTTTTCATCGTTATCTTGAATTTTCCAGGCTCTTGAAAAGAGAGAATCTACCTTGCAAGGACCTTTTGATCCTATGGCAGCTCTTGTAAGTAACTTTGTTCCTGTCTTGGAAATCAGTAACATATTTCTTGTAGGACAATATGTAATTTTAAAATTTCACTTCATATTAGATAAGGTCATGTTGAGTTTAATCACATGTTCAAAATAATATACGAATGAAATATGTGAATAAACTTGTACTGAAGAGTATTATACAATGATGGTAGGTTTTCCAAGTTCTTATGTCTGTGAGAAATCCATGGCTGTAAAGGTGAAAACAAATACTTCCAAAAATAAAAAAATAAACCAACATGTTGAGAAATGCAGAGGAATATAACAAATAGCTTGCTTGATGTTTTTACGTCTCCAAAATGTTATCAAATGATCTCAACAAACTTGGCTATTTCTTCAATTTATTACAGTGGTCTCCACATAATGGGGTAGGCATTAGCTAGACATGTTTTACCCTTTTAATAGGAGCACTGTATGAAATTTTTTAAAATAAATTTTACCTGTTTAAGAGTAGTACCCCATTAAATGTTACTCCATTATACAGAGTCTACTGTACTTGCCAATTCAGGTTTAAGGATATTTAATATGGTTTTTTTTATGAGGGTTGAGTTAGATTGTGATTTAAATTATAATTAAAAGCATGACAGAGAGTGTATGTAATGAATTAAAAGAATGTGGTCAAATAAATTGATTATTTTGATTTGACTCACTTTTGTCTACAACAGAGTCAAAATCAACCGAACGAGGACGAAGAAGACGAAGGTGAAGTCTTTGATGAAGATACCGGCCCAAAGTCCGATGAGAAAACCACCACCGATAGTGGGGAAGCTGAGAAATCAGACGCAGCCTCCTCCAGCAAGGGTGCCACCATCACCGTCAACGGGCCTCATGAGGGACTGGAGGAGACCGCCGGTGGCAGCCCCACCCAGCCCCCTCCCCCCAACGGGACATCCCCTGGGGTTGGGGATGGGGAGGTGAATGAGACGGAGCTCAGGAAGAGAGCGGTGCAGCAGCGAGAGTGAGTGGTGGCCTGTGGGTGGTGGTGGTGGGGATGTTAGTGGTAGTGGGTTGGTGGTGGGGGTGGGGGTGGTAGTGGGGTGGTGGTGGGGGTGGGGATGGTAGTAAAGTGGTGGTGGGGATGGAGACATTCAATTTAGGTTTTGGTTGAATTGTTGATTGATAAGACATATTGGTGGGTGGAGGGTTACAACATTTTTCTGCCACGTTCTATTAGCCATGATTGAACCTCAGCTCACTAAACTTTGAAAAAAAAAAAGGAGATCATGTAGATTGGTAATAAGTTCATAGTAGCATCACTTGAATAAGAGAAAAGAGTCTTGATCATTACATGTTCCATATAAAAAAATAGGTTTTGTTTGATTAGTTTGTTGAAGGATAAGACATACTGGTGGATGGAGGATTACATTATTTATCAGCCACATTCTAATAGTCATGATTTAGCTTTGGACATTCGATTATATATTTATGAAATTTCGCAGTAAATTATGGAGATCAGTAATAGGATTATATTAAGATCAGATGAATAGGTGAATAAAGTCTTGATCTTGCATTTTTGAAATTTGAGTGTTGGTTTATTCATTTGTTGATACGTTGAAGCAAACGGGTGGGTGGAGGGGTTCTTTAGCTTCCATGTTCCATTGTTCCTTAGTGGGCCTCATACCTGTAAATTTGAAATTAAGAGGTAAATCACATAGATTAATAATAGTAAGATCACAATAAGATTATTTGAATAAGTTAATAGCTATCTCTAAAAATTGAAATACCATAGAATGTAGTGAAAATATGTACATAAATAAGTGGTCATATAGTATACACAAATATTTCTTGCCAAATCAGTATGCATTGTAATTTATGTAGTATATGATTAGTACCACACTGTAATTTGGTTAAATGTGAATTATCAAAAGTGGAATGTTTGTAAATGTCAGGATAAAATTTAGTTTCTAGAACAAACATACACAAAATGTGAAGTCTTCCTTAAGTCAACAGGATTAGGAATATATGGGTGCATAAACCTTTGACAGAATCTTGTAATAGTTTGGATTATGTGGATGTCATGCTGATACACCCAACCAATCTCACATTACATTTTCATGCCACAGAGTCAAACAACTCATTCATCATATTTTCTGTTAATTCTTGTCAGTGTTCTTGTTTGTTTTGTTTATCTATTCTGTTTATTTTATGATGTTTTACTTTTTTTTTTTTTTTACTGTTTGTTCATTTGGTATCAGTTTATGACCAGTGAGACAACTCATTTTTTAAATACCCTAATAAATAAAATTTGTCTGTTGCTTCTTAAATTTTAAATTAGGATTATTGGTGATGACAATGTTGGACAGGGGTATATGTTATACTTGGATATATCATTATTTGAATGTGATGGAGTAGGAAATAGTTTTCAGTGCATGTGTTCATTTGGTTAATTTTTATTTTGAAATTGACATTTGTTTTATTTTTAGATCATAATATCCATCTTTTCATATACTGTGGTGATGTGTAAAGGTGATTCCTTTCAGTAACTTTATTTCCCTGCCATGCTTCTATACTGAACCCTGAATAAAGATATTAATTGAATTAACATTAAACAAAATCCGTAAGTCTATATTTTCAGATTAACCCCCATTATTAACATGATTTTCAGTGTATGACTAGATTATAAACACTTTTCATAAATAAAATCAGGAGAAAAATCTGTAAAATTGAGGACAATTACCATGTACCAATAACGGTCAAATTTTATTGGTCTCTTGGAAATATAATAAACTTAAAAAATATCATAAACTTAAAGATAATTCATAAAATATGTGGACAGTAGAAATGTTAATATTTTTGAAAGACAACGAAACTCAATTCTGATCCCTCCTCTCCCTCACTGTAGTTAATGGTGTGTTATGGTTATACTATTTCATATGCTAAATATACAAGGGCTGAAATGCCACAGTAAGACATATGATTTTGAAATTATTTCTGGGGGAAACATTGATATGCCCAAAGTTTGGAGTTAAAACATAGGAAAAACATTTAAAATCTGTCATCTGAACTGATTAGTTTCTTAAATTTATTCCCTGCCTGGGCATTTACTGAGAGAGTTCAGTGATACTAATAATAATGCACCAACAATGTTTCTAGTCTTTCATGTACAGTTATTTGGACCTTTCTGTCTATTTCGGAATTGAAGATGTGTAATGTCGAGTATTACTAAATTGGTATTTGGTCTTGTAGAGTCTTAATGATCACTTAGTTAAATGTAAAAGAGAATGAATCTAATGGAGTATGATTTAGTGTAGTGGGCTGTACCATTGATAGTTATTAGTTATCATGCTAGCTCTAGCTGTGGTTATTGGTTGCTATGGTAATGGTTGCTATGGTATTTGTTGCTATGGTAATGGTTGCCATGGGGGAGGTAGTGGTTGCTCTCTGCAGAATGCTCTCAGGTTGCCAGCTCAGCTAAAGCCTGCACTTACTCTGAGCTTGGGGGAGACATGCTGAGGCCAGCTAAAACAAGATGTGAGTGTAGAAAATGGACTGATTAATGGTGTGGTATGGGAATGTAAGCATAGAGATATACATGTACTTAACCACATTAATTCCTTCACAGTCACTTGATTAGTGAATCTGCAATGCACAGGGACTGTACATTTTTGACTAAACTTCTTGACTTATTAACCATGCTGCATTAGGGCACATATGATGCCCTGAAATTTAACTCAACCCCTATAGCTCAATATTTCATGTACTGGCCACATACATATGTTGACTTAATAAGAGATGTTTATAACTAAACTAGGACACTATATATAAATCAATTTGTGGTATGTACTTTAGATATAAGAAAACAAAAATCATGATTACTTGCTCTTTAGGTTTTGAGTTTATCTGGTGTTTTGTGTATGCATATAATCAGAAATGTTGGCATTTGTGTGAGAGTGTGTGGACCAGTATTAATTGAGATAACAAAGTTTTCAGTGATTGAATCATACTGCAAGCATTATTATTTTAGCAACCAACAAACATAGTGTGTTGTTTTGTTTGATGGACTTGTTGAAAGAGGTGTAGACGTTATCAAAATTGAGTTATTAAAACTGAAGTGTAAACAGTATGTCATTGAAGTGATCTAACAGCTTTGCAAGAATCTTACTTGAAAGCTTAATAATCAGGGAATGCACATATCCATTTAAAGTGATAGGCTAACATTGTGGAGCTTCAATTTAAAAAAATTGTCAAACTTTGATATCTGAACTACATAGTAGTGTTCAAATGGACAAATAAACACCCTACAACACAAAAGTTAGGGAAAGTTACACTGCCAATAGCAAGTTATGCATGAATAAACAAGTAAAACTCGGGGCGAGTTTTATTAGCCTAGGTGTACACACAGTAAGTCTATGGGAGGAAATGGGCAAGTGAATCTGGTCAACTTACGATTTTCACTTTTTTTATAGCACTAAATAATCATTTTGAAATACAATTTTTTCAGGGCGTCATTTTTAGACCTTATCAAAGACAATGGTAGCATGGGGAATCATGTAGCACAGATTTTTTTAACTGTGGGAAATGTTAGCCAATACCTTTAATTACTATTGTTACGGAGCAATATCAAGACATCTGCATCTGTATGAACTGTGTTATGTTTGTTTTTGGCTTTCTGTTGTTAATTTTGCATGAATTAATTTTCTCATGTATTATTTTACATCAATCTTTCATCATTATTTGTCAGTGTTTTTTTTTCTCCTGTGTGGTCAGAAAGATGTGGATTTTCAGACCATCTGCTCATGCCATGGATGTGCAACGGTATTTCATTCATTGGAACACAACACCTTGTTAACTCTCGTTACACTTCTGATTTATTATGCCTCCATCAGTGAAGGGTCATCTAAAGCCTCATGATCAAAGTTGTTCCTCCATCCTTCTATCTCTCTGTACTCATGTAGTCATCACAGTATCTTACGAGCTGCTTTAGGGATGTTCTTGGAAACTTGGTACCTATTTGCCAAAGAACAAACTTTGTAGGTTTCAGGATTAGTGAGTAAAATTCTGAAGTTCAGTTTGCAAATTTCTCTTAAACTTGGTACAATTTAGAGTTGAATACATTCTGAGGGTAAACTGTCATTGCTGACATGTACATCTGCATATTGCGAGTGAAGTGGAAAGTTTTAGAACTATTTGTGGAAATATATTAATGATTAAATAGGGAAAAGTTCCATTAGTTTGAGGTCATTATGGTCATTATAAATGTCAGAGGTCACAGAGATCAAGAATAGTTTGTTGATTTGCTGCAGAGATGTATTGTGACAAAGTCATTGTTATCACATTACTTAGAGTTTACGTTGTATTTAAATTATCCTCTTTGTTTCCTTTCTGTTCCATAGATCATTCATTACAGATAAACATGAATTATCTCAAGATAGCTGTTTTAAATGTCCTCATGTAGATATTTTTTCCAAATAATGTAAACATTCTCTCTATGAAAAGCAGACTGTTTAAATGATATAGTCTTGTAGTCTTTTTTATGATTGTAAGTTCCAAAATATGATATTGTGCTTTATTTCATATATAATAATGTATGTTCCATAATCTTTTACTCAATCTTTCCTTTGTTTTGCTCCAGAGACAAAATGGTATTCCCTTTTGGCCGGATTCAGTTAACGATACGCTACAGCTCTCCCAGGGGCAGAGTCATAGTTGTTATACACAAAGCACAGTAAGTCCAATGACAATTTTTCTATTTCATATTTTAGTCTTTGAAAACAGTTAAACACGGGCAAACAGATATATAACATTCACAATACACAAACATACAAACATTTCTAAAAGGTAAGAACATTTGCCATTATTACTACTTTTGATAAAAGTGTACTTTTACAACTGAGAACAAGTTGAATAGATAAATATATGTACATATTTGTATGTATAAGTAACAGAAAGAATCAATGAATGAATAAATCAAAATGAAAGTAAATATAATAAGTAATAAATTAATAGAAATATAAATGATTATGGGATTGGTTATTGGTTATTGGTTATTGGTTAAGAAATATTATACTGTCCTTCATGTTCACCAGGTCAGCATTAGAGATTAATACTTTAACAGTACCCCCATGAGAGAAAATGTTGATGTGTCATATTTTTTGTAGATGTAATACATTCATTTGATTTTCACAAGTGTGTTATTTTAAGATGCTTCAAAATCAAGTGTTTGTGCTATATTAAGTGTATCTGAGACTGATTATTATTATAAACCCGCACAATCCGCATATCTTTCAAGGTTTGTTGTGCAAAAATGATAAGATATCTGCAAAACCAAAATTGACTTCATCTCAATCTGACCAATCATTTCTAGAGTATTGTAAGAATTATGTGTATTTCTGCTTGTAAGGCCCTGTCAATTTACTCCAAGATTTAAAAGAAAATAAATAGAAAGTAAGAAAATCATAGAGAAAAAAAATTAGTTGACCGTAAGTTAGACTTTTGACAATATTTATTTCAAGTCGGTTAATTTGATTTCCTTAGATAAAAAACAACAAGAATACAAAAATCGAACGGAGTGTACATATTTGCATGTACTTGTGACATTAATTTGTATGCCAATATTATTCTGTACCTTTTTTTGCTAGATGCAGCATAACTGTGTAAAGTTTTGTATTCTATGGTGTTTGTTTGTCCATCTAACACTCATGTAAGTCAGGTATTCAAGTTTGATGATATTTTAGATGGGGCTTCCACAATGTATTCCAATGCCTTTCACTACTTCTCATCCTTGTATTTCTGCTTGACCTTTCGTGTAGGCAGCTGACCTGTCCTGACTCTGATGAAATGCCAGATGCGTATGTGAGAGCATACCTCCTCCCAGACAAATCGAAGCACGGCAAGCGGCGGACGAAAGTGATCAAGGATACACGAGAGCCAGTCTTTGATGATACGTAAGTTTCTGCTACCTTGGAATATAATTGCATGCAAGGATGGGGCTGGCAGGGAAGGGAAGAATAGAAATTAAAAAACTGAGTCGTGGGATTGATGTTTAATTTGTTATCCCTTCACCAGATGAAGTCGGAGGGGGATATTGTAATGCAGCTGTCCGTCCATCCGTACGTTCATCCGTCCTTCCCTCCGCAACACTGGTTTCTGTTTGATAATCTTAGTAATGTTTGATGGATTTTATGAGATTTGGTATAAAGGTACACAATATCAAAATACAGCCCAAGTTCGATTTTGGAATGTGTAGCTCAAAGGTCATAGCTCATTAGATATAAAAAATAGTTTATTACATGACTTGTTCAATTTGATAACTTTATTAATTAAAGGAATGAAAGGGATTATTCAGAGAAGTGGAGGTAAAAGTCACAATTTTTTTGTTAACAAAATTTGGCCCATCAAACCCTTGGAGAATTAATATTTTAAAACAGTGAACCGTGTTGTTCATTTGGTTCTTTATAGCAGAAATTAAATGGGGGAAACCCCTGAAAAAAACAATGAAAGTTCTCACTTAACCAAGTCATGTAGCTGCTCTGTCATTGGCTGTCATAAAAGACACTTCAGTTAACTTCATGGATGCCATCAATGCTACTTGGCTAGAAGACAATTGACTCATTTGCTTGCAGGAATGAAGTAGCCAAAATGCACTATTTCTGGGAAAAGCAATCTCTCTGAAGCTATTGTTTCCAGTTATGAAACAGGTACATGTGTTGCAGCACCTGCTCTAAAAATGATGGCAATACCTGTGTCAGAACCACATGCACAGTATCATTTGGAAATCTGATTTTTTTATTTTTTATTAAAGGATACTAAGAAAGTTCATGAATCATTCTTTTCTAACTTTTGTAATTGGTGACAGTCCAAGTAAAATCTAGGTCTGACCTATCCAGTTAGTACCAGTTCTGGGTTACCTATGCATCCTTTATCCATTATCCTTGTTTGCATCACATATATAGTTTTCCTGTCAATTGAACAATTCTTGAAAATACAGATACTATAATACCCAAGAATAGATAATCACATGATACTTCTACATCATAACATGGTACACAGACCTGGCAAATGGATGTATAGACGTTGGAATTGCACTCTGTTTCAATAATAAATGTATATTCAACTCAGGACAATAATCTTACTGTTTTGGACAAACATATTCGATAATTTGAGACACATTGCAGAACATGTTTTTCCACAACAACTGACAACATCCCACTAACAGAGACATTGTTTTGCTAAGATTCACTCACAAGCTCCCCAAGAAATCTACATAGTACAATTTAACTTTACTGTTTTGACACTTCTTTTAAATTGAAACAATCTGTTTGCTAATAAGCATGATTATTTTGTATTGACTGTTGACCTTATTCTTTGTTCGCTGATAGGTGTTACACATAAAGTGGGACAGTAACAATTGTGTTTAGTAACATTTCAATCTCTGTGAAGTACTTGTTACAAGGTTAGATATGCTGTGTCTAACTTCTTTTTTTTGTGATTGTCAATGAAAGCAATTACCGGTATTTGTAATTATGCTACTCTTCAATAAGATAAAATGATTTTGTAAAATAAATTTGTAACTGTCAAATTCAAAATGCAACGAAATAAAACAACCTCTGTGGAACAGTATTTTGGCTCAAATATGTTAGCTTAGTGAAATCACTTATCTATGAATGTGGACTATTGTGGGAATTAACAGTAGGTGAAATATTTTGTGTTGTTTGGTAATTTTTATTCTATTAAGTTGAAGGTATATTTTGTTTAGGAGTTCTTTTTCTCCTTCATGTTCTTCTTTGTTTTCTTCCTCTTCTTCTTCTTCTTCTTCTTCTTCTTCTTCTTCTTCTTCTTCTTCTTTTCTTCTTCTTCTTCTTCTTCTTATGTTCTTCTTGTTCTTGTTCTTGTTCTTCTTCCTCTTCTTCTTCTTCTTGTTCTTGTTGTTCTTGTTCTTGTTCTTCTTGTTCTTCTTCTTCTTCTTGTTCTTGTTCTTCTTGTTCTTGTTCTTCTTGTTCTTTTTGTTCTTCTTGTTCTTCTTGTTCTTGTTCTTCTTGTTCTTCTTGTTCTTCTTGTTCTTCTTGTTCTTGTTCTTGTTCTTCTTCTTCTTCTTGTTCTTGTTCTTCTTGTTCTTCTTGTTCTTCTTGTTCTTCTTGTTCTTCTTGTTCTTCTTGTTCTTGTTCTTCTTGTTCTTGTTCTTCTTGTTCTTCTTGTTCTTCTTGTTCTTCTTGTTCTTCTTGTTCTTCTTGTTCTTGTTCTTGTTCTTCTTCTTCTTCTTCCTCGTCCTCCTCCTCCTCCTCCTCCTCCTTCTTCCCCTTTCTCATCTTCCTCTTCCTTGTCTCCTTCTTTCATCATTGCCCAGCTCTGAGAAGAGGTGATTTATGTAATGGGCAATTCCATAAAATATGTACGTCCGACCCCCTATTTGTGGGACCTTCCGGAAATGATTTCTTTGATTTTTTGTTCTTAAAGGGTTATAATGCTCTTAAATTGTTATGGCTTGAGCAGTTTGTGGAAGTGAAGCATTAAAGAATGGAGAAAAATGGGGGGTCGGGCGTACAAAAGTTTATTATTTTATGGAATTGCCCTAATACAATATTTAAGTTTTCCCTGTCATATAAGTGAACTACTCAAGGTTCAGTTTTGACTCTCAGCCAGAGGTGATGAATCATATTGCATGGAGTATACAATATGTGTTCTGACACATCCTACTCCTTCTATCAATATTGTATTGTGCATGGATTTGTTATAGGAAACTATTGGAAAAATAAGTTGTATCGTATCACAGCTACAAGTTATTACAAGGTAACAAAATGGCCAGATTATTCCAGCTGAATTAATTGTATATAATCCAAAATGGTGCCTACTATGGTTATATGAGTTAATTGGTTGTCAATACTGCATTACATCCTGCCACTGCAATGAACAGTTCTGCTGCTTCCAGGAAGTAGAATTGATGAATCAGTTGGAATAAGACTAGTTGGAATCACGTTCTCTCCCAGACAGCTGTTATTATGTCCCTCACAGGTGCAACTTTGTAGTGGAATTTACTGTGCCAAGTCATTGACTCATATAATTAATTACAAGAACAAATCTTATGCATGCTTCCAATAGAGATAAAAGTTACATCAGTTGAATTGGTTGAAATCTGTAGTGCTATCCTGGAAATCAGGACCTGTGAAATTAGTATCGGTCAAATGAGATTTTAAAAGTTCTGTTGTGACTGTATATGGGCAATTCCGTGATTAGTTACGTTACACTTCATGACAAACTTTACTCAACATTTGGCTCTTACATGAATATGCTTTCATATTATTTTTCTGTTTTGGTACTGTCAATTCTCAAGACTGGCACCTACTTCACAACATCAAGCAAAATCATGAGACATGTTTCAGTGGGTAATAACAAGAACTTAAATTATGGTTAGTTACGTTACGTAATGAGGACATGAAAAAAAATGACAAGTCTTTGTCCTCAAAGTTTCCTCAACCTGTTTTCAACTGAAACAAAGTGTGGTATTCATGCTATTCCTGGCATCTTGATAAGTCATTTGATATAGAACTTATTGATAAAAATCTTTTCAGTTTTAACTACAACATCAAAAACATGGTTAGTTACGTATCATTTCTGTCCATCCACACAAAATTTGCCATTTATTCATGTCTTTTTCAGATTCTAGTATGCATGTATGTGGGGCTTTATTATTCAAACAAGAGAAGCAGGGCTATTGGCATGGAAAAAACTTGCAGAATAAATGATAATTTTCATAAAACTGAGATTTAGTCACACTATGTCCCCACATGTGCGTATTTCATGTAATGGTTCTGATTCTCCTAGGGGTGCATTTGAAGACGTAAAATTTAGAGTAGAAATGATGTACCCCGTTGTTTCTTCATGATTCATACCCATTCAAACCATTAAAATGTAATACAATTCGAGATAGACCAGTTTATATAATTTGTGATTTGTCCAATAATTCACGGAATTGCCCATATAATTGACACATTCATTTTTGTTTTGATACTGTTGAATATGCAAATCAACAGGCATTTAAGAAAAATTCTCAACACAACAATCTTTGATACAATGTTTGAGTGATCAGTTGGTTGGTTGGTTAGTTGGTTGATTTGTTGATGGTCAGTCGGTCGGATGGTTATGTTTTTCCAGTGTCCCTATAGTGTTAAAGAGAACAAAACTAGCCATATTTCTTTCCACCAAAATTAAGTCATCAACTTAACTTCCTTGTATGTAAGAACTGATATCTGTTTGTACAGGTGGCAATTATAACAAATATGCCAGCTGTCCTTGTATTGAACGATCCACAGTTTTGTTCTCTTTCTCTTGGGTCACTAATTCCTAATGTTTAACAATTTCTCATTAATTTCAGTTAGTATGAAACAGGGTACATTTACCAGTGGCATAAGTCATTATATGATAATAAAATTTGTGTTTTTATTCCCCCAGAGACAACTGATATGTGAGCCATGTATCTATTTATTTTACTCTTTGAATACCATTGCATCAAAAGACAAAACTCCACAGACTTGTCATGAAATATTGTGAGTGATACTGAAAGGATCACCCAACAAAAAGTGTAATACATTGTAATGCAAGTTAGGGAATCAGTTAGACTCATTGCAAAACTCACTGAACTGAGTCAGTTCATTAGTATTGTTTTGGCATTTATGTGTTGGTAGATGAATAATAATCTGCATGGGACTAATGCATTAAATTTATAATGTTCATGAATGTATGGTACACATTGTAAATGGTAAATAAATTTCACATATAATATATGATGATTGATGAACAACCATATATTGTAAGGGTCTGAAAGTAGTTTATTTTATTCATTTCAAAATCTATTGGTCACTATAATTCCAACCAAACAGAATTTCCAGCTCCTATACTTGCTAAAGGTTCTGAACAATCTGAAATGGTGTTTTCAATCATACACCAATTGTATTTACACAATGTTGCAAAGAGATACCCTAATTTGAGTTAACGTCATTGGTAGTCTATTTTCAGTCAAGTACCAATCATGTATGTATCAATTCGATTTTCAAGGTAGACATGCCCTATTACACAACTATCACTAATTTGTTATCATCATCAAGCAAGACAAGTTTCAGTGAGAATGGAAAAGAAGTCTGTTTTGTTTGTCACCAAATCAGTGGTCCTTATGTCATTGTATCATTATATCATTCTGTAATTATTGTGTTTATAATACAAGCATTGTTTGGTTATTTAACTGGGAAGAGATTACTAGTGATGCTGTTTATGCCTGAATCAGCATGTACATGCCCCTCAACTTTGAGAAAAGTTTATGTACATGTGGGAGGATCAATGTTTGTTAATGACATTAAATGACTTTGTCTTTTATTGTGGTTAATATCTGTGTTTGCAGTCTAGTAAACAAAGCCAATCTTTGATTTATTACATCCTGAAGATCAGAAATTAGTAGGTTTTTTTTTTCATGTATGATGTTGGCTTTTGTTTTTCTTTTATGGCAGTGAATGTTTGTGTTTGTAGTCAGGTGCACACAACCAATCCGATGTTTATCTCCCCACAGATCATTACTTGGTATTAAAGACACAAGTTGTCAATTTAATAGAATTAAAATTATGTTTTCTCTTGTTTTGACATAAATTAGGTGTAAGATTGGGCAAAATTATTTTTCTTTGGCATTTATTGCACAGCCAATGAGTTTGATTTAAATTGAAAAACAAAAACAAAAAAACATGATTTTCGTGAAGCAATTTCATTGTGGAATAATTCTTGATCTTTTGCGACATTGAGTTTTGCCTTTTGAAAAGAAAATATTTTAATTCACTAAATTCTGGATATGGGGAGTCCTGCAAACTTTAGTTTTCTTCTTGTTTTTTGTAAAATTCATCGTTTTGCATGGCAGCATACCCCAGTCACTACTTGATACCGGTATGCATCAGTCCATCATTCTATACTGTTGCATCCAGAATTCCATAATTCCCATAGAATTAACCTGTTGGCTACGGGAACCGGATGTGGCCTGTGTTAACTCTATGGGATTTTCAGAATCTTGGAGGCAATGGGTTAATATTTTTCAAATCCAGTTACCATAGCCAATTTGTGATTTGTGATTTTGTTTTTCATATCTTCCCCACCAGGTTTGAATTCACATGCACGTCGACCGAGCTTTCTGAACGCACCCTAGACATCGCTGTCAAGACCTCCAATTCATTTCTTGCCCTTTCGAATCCGACCATTGGTCAGGTGAGATCTGTCTATCTTACTCTTTGTTTTTCAACACAGGATGAGAATTGATATCTGTATTTGAAATTGTAAAAATAGAATGAGTACGTGACTAAGATGGTACTCAAGTTAAGGTCAAGGTTTTGACCCAAGCCCCTAGCTGATTACTGGTTTGTAGAGTCAATAGCATTATCACTGGGTATCTATCAAGTAGTACTTTGCATTATTTATGAAGACAGTTTGCCTCTCACCACGTGTGAATCCTTAAAGGGTTGTAGCAAGAGATCTTGTCATTCCAACATATTTTTCCATGACAGAATGATGTAATACAAATGAGAAATTGAGTATATGAATATAAAAACAACCAAATTCCATTTTGGAAATCTGTCTTTATTGTCCCTTATGAAACCAAAGATGACATTTCTAGTTAACTGAAGCATTAGTTTATTTATCTACAAATTATGTGCTACAAATTTGGTTCGCTTGGTTTCATATGGGACAATAAAGACCAATGCCCAAAATGGACTTGGGTAGTTCTTATATTCAGATACTCAATTTTAGGTAGACAGGTCAGAGAAAATTCTCACCATGTAGAGAAACCCACTGTACTTTATCAACATGAGAAGGCTGAAAACATAATGCAGCAGACATTGATTATCACACATGTACTTGGGATCACAGGGGGAGGGGGGGGGGAGAATTCACTCAGAATATTACTTGTTCCCCATTGACGAAAGAGTCATAAAAGGGTGAGATTTAGACCCTAAGCGTTTGACAATTTCCTTGATAAAGGAGTACTCTTTCCATCTCATCTTGGCACAGACTCCAACTCTACCGCTTTGAGTAGGAGATATCTTGCTTTAAGATGAATTTTTATATGCCCGGCTACGGGACGTATTATGGTATCACGCTCGGTGTCCGTCTGTCTGTCTGTCTGTCCGTCCATTAACTTTTCCTTGTAAACGCGATAACTTCAGTGTAACTT
>JZLH01S0613632.1:8112-18831 GCA_001188425.1 Eucidaris tribuloides
ATTACTGCAGCACACTGAGGATCCTGTAGTAAATAACAGAATATAAGATACGAGACAAAAATGAAAATATCGTCAAAAAAGTAATTATCAGAGGTAAGGGCATTGTATCAATTAGAAGTAGGATAAACTTAGCACATTGCAATGCATAGATGAAAAATTGGTATTGATATTAGCAGAAAATGTTTCTTACCGTAAAACTATTTCAACACGCCAGCTGTCAAGGCCTACAAAAATCTTCCCGTCTGTACTTCGTCGCTCAGTTGATCACTGTTGAAGACTGTGTGTCTAGTCAAGATGAAATTGACTGCAAAATGTCATAATAAATAGTGATTATCATTTGTTTATACTAATCAGTTCAAATACAGTTAGAATTTTGATAGTGGTTTACATTTTGAAAATATAACTACATTATGATTAGAAATAAACATGGATGAACATCTGGATATCTGCCGTCTAGATAAAACAAGAGCCCATCGACACGACCCCTCCCTCCCCCCCCCCCCGAGAGCAGGTCAACACAATGAACCTTTCCGTGTGCCCTTAAAGGCAGAGTTCGCCCTTGCACAAGTTGGTTTTAATAAAAGCAGAACAATGACGAGAAAGCCATATTAAGTGAAAGCTTGGCGAGAAATCCACGCAAACAATAACAGACCCTAGAAGTTTGAAAGTTTCAATTTTGTGACGTCACATTGGAGCAGCTCGTAGGCTCCTATAACCTGGCGTAGACAAGTCGTCGCACCTGGGGAGATGATTTCTTTCCAGAGCGGTTAATCATAATACAGTTCATATAAGCGCGCGCGTGCACACACACACACACACACACGCGCGCGCGCGCGCACCACACACACAAACAATGCAATCACAAATACACATGACATACGCATACACGCGCGTGCGCGCACACACAGATACAGAACACACACGCACCTACAAATACATGCCACGCCCGTATCAGGGATTTTTCCAAGGGGGTGCGTAAAAAAGGAAACGACTTTTGATAGCCTAAGGGGGCGCCGCGAACACGTTTTACTGTGGGAGGTGCTGCACGCGCCATGGTTTCCCACTCGCATCTCACGGATAATTCAGAGCCTAGGCCCGAGTTATACTGTAAGCCGAGTCACACTGTAAGGCTCACACACACCTATAGCGGGTGAATTCCAGGGGTGTCTCAAAATCCTTCCTATAGGGTACCGGTCGGCGGGTGGAGCCCCCTGAAGCTCATGGCTTTTAGCAGTTTCAGAAGGTTATTTTGACTCTCTGCTAAACAATATTTTTGTGTAGTGGACAGTCAACAAAACTTAAAACCCACCCATTTTCAAAGTAGGTGCGTTTAATTTTGGCACTTCATTCGAAGATATAATTTTATATTCGAAAATGTTTATAGCAGGTCATTTAAAAACATGGTGATTATTGTGGGTGTCAGGGGGCGGAGATTCTGCTTGCAAGGCAAGTAATTTGATGTATGATTCGATCTGATTAAACCATTTTTCAATTTTGACCCCTGTAGAATCAATTTTGACCTCAGTCTGCGCAAAATTGCCAACATTGCCAACAAGAGGTTACCAGGTCATATTTGTTTAGTAACCCTCAGACAATCCCAAACCGCCTTCAAAGCTTTGTTCCCGTGAAAGTGTCACGAAACCTCAACATTGTTCCCTGCTGATGGAAGAAAAGAGACAGCGCTTGATGCACTGTGTCTAGTTCCATCATTATCACGCATATTTCTGACCAGAGTGCACGTGACACCTCGGTACTCTATGGGACTGTTCTCATACATTATGATTAGTTTTCTCTTCCAATCCTAGTGAATGAAAGCGTCATATTCAACCTCGTTTCGTGTCAAGTTTGAAACAAATCCGAATCAGGTTGGCATGGATTTTGGCCAAACTTAATCCGGAATGTGAATGAACCTGACCCTTTTCGGAGCGTGTAGCCCCAATGGTCAATGGACCATTTTCCAAGTCTGTTTGACCCTGGATTTTTAAGAGTGTTCGACCTTCACATTATACGCCCCATTATCAGACGACACTTCACTTCGATATTAAGGACAGTAATCATAATAAGTGCTTCCGTGAGCGGATATTTGAATTAATATTCCCCATGCATGCTGCAATTTATAGTTGCCTATGTAACTTCAAAATTATCCTAGCTGGCAATCAAAAATTTACGAAAAATAAATGGAATTGTAGTATTAGTTTCAAAGGACACAATTTCACATCCCCAAAAAGTCAGAACTTTCAACATTATGTGGGAACGTGTGTGTGATACAGGGCCGTCGATCCTGGGGTGGCAAGGGACAGTCGCCCACCAATGAAAATATTGGGAGGGGGCAAAATATAATCGATTTGTCTCCCAATAATTTTGACAACTTGAAAAATCTTAAATTCATCCCACGGGATCCATATTGGGTCCATTGTTATTTTTAATATACATAAATGATATTAGCAATGTTTCTAACGTACTTCAATGCATGTTATTTGCAGATGACACTAATGTTTTCCTGTCTAATCCCAATTTCAATACACTCGTAAATACTTGAACGCTGAATTACCTAAATTGTCCACTTGGTTAAAAAGCAACATGTTATCACTAAATTTACTTAAAACTAACTTTATCTATTTTAAGCATCTTCTGGAAACAACCCATTGCCCATCACTTTGAAATAAAAATTGATATTATCCTGGAAAGGAAAACGCATACAAAATTCCTAGGCATATTTATTAATGAAAACCTAAGTTGGTCCAATCATATCAACTCTATACTGACTCCCATCTCTCGAAATATTGGTGTCCTGCATAAATTAAAGTATTATTTACCGAATGAAATTCTGTTTATGTTATATAACACATTAATTTACCTTATATCTCATATTGTAACATAATCTGGGCCAATTCAAAAACCAGTGTACAACCTCTCCTCCTCCTGCAGAAAAAAGCTATTCGTATATGCAGTGGCGCAGGTTACGCGAGACCATTCTGATCCACTTTTTGCCAGACTCACTCTTAAAGTCAGTGACATTCACTTTTTACAAGTTGCCCTTTTCATGTTTCGTTATAGCACCAACCTTTTACCCATATAGTTTAATAACATGTTCAGAACGAACCAAATCCTTCATTCATATTCTACCCGACGTGCAACCGACTTTCATTTACATAATCCCATTACAACTTTGGCGCATAAGGTCTATTAGACACTCTATAGTCCAGACGTGTGGAACTCCCTACCAGTCGAAATACGTAACCGTCATTCCCTTTACTCCTTTAAACATGGCATAAAGAAATTCTTCATCACCCAGTACTTAGGTTAATCGGTTTTGTTGTTGTAAGCCATATCCCAGCTAAACCAGTTAATAA
Organism: Eucidaris tribuloides; assembly: GCA_001188425.1. Taxonomy (NCBI): domain Eukaryota; kingdom Metazoa; phylum Echinodermata; class Echinoidea; order Cidaroida; family Cidaridae; genus Eucidaris; species Eucidaris tribuloides. The sequence continues at coordinate 11,466 of JZLH01S0613632.1, forward strand.
TATAGATGTAATTTGACATACACCCTACCGAACTGTTCACTATATGTTTCAATATTTCAATGTTTCAATATCTATGTTCATGCGCAAATGGTCTATGTTTTATATACTGTACAATTATGCATGCATTATCTAATAATTATGTAAATCATATACGTTTACTATCTGTATCTCAGCTGTTTGTAATACACTATTCATTTCATTTTGTTTTTGTTTGTTTGTTTGTTTTTTTTTGCTGTTTATTGTTTTGGTCTGGGACTATCGCTATTTAAGCTATGCTTGCATGTGTTAGTCCCTTTGTGTAGTTATATTGTGTTTATATGTTTGATTCATACATACATTGTAATTCAAAATTGTGTTATTTATGAAAAATATGACTTGTAACAATTATTGTATTGTATGTAATCATGTTTGAAAGAACTACACAATAAATCAATGGAATCAATAGTAATATGTAAAGCAAGTATATGTTTAAAAAGCACTGAAAAGCACTACAAAGCCGTCAAACTTACCATGAAAATACTATCAAACATACACAATCTTAAATTTGTCGGCGCGTCTTTGCGCGCAAACTTATACATTGCAATTTTACATTTTTGTCACTTTTGCCATCCCAATCCGAAAAATGGATCGACGCGTTTGGTGTGATATGATTTCAACACAAAACGATGATTTAAATGGCTGAACGGGGATGGGATTATACAATTCACAACACATGGTTTCTGTGTACTAACCTGGAAGGTGGGACTCTTTCTTCTCCCCTATACACATTATAGTGGGGGGGGGGGGGCTATGACAAATTTTGTGGAGTTCAAGTTAATTGTTGGCAACATGTATAACCGTATTCTACTGGGTCTGACTATTCAGAAAAACGATGTTGCCATGTTTTTCAAACAACTCAATGCGAAATGTTTAAAAGCCTCCGTGGAGACTATTCTGCTGCCCAGAAACAACAATTTTTTCTATAAAAAACACATTTTTATGGTATGGCTTTCAATTCTTCAATTCTTCCCATTACCATAAGCTTTTTTTTTTCAACTACGGAACACTGTTTCCTCCCGCTCCCGTGTTACAATATCCTGCTTACGCCACTAGTCTCAACATATTCCATGTTCAATTCTAATCTATCGTACTTATTTTTTTATATATGTTGAACAATTCTACTATTACGCATTCCGACAATGCCAGTCTGGCATTGTCGAAATGCGTAATACAAATTTCACTTTATATTAGTATCCATTGAAAATAATGCAACGATTTGGATAATTCTGAAGTTACAAAGGTGATTACGGAATTAAAATGCGCGGGATTATGTTTTATTGAAATTTCCAATCTCGGTAGCACTTATTGCGATTAATACTGTTATTAATATTGAAGTGAAGTGTTGTCTGATGATGGGTCGTCACACACACACACACACACACACACACACACACACACACACACACACACACACACACACACACACACACACACACACACACACACACACACACACACACACACACACACACACACACACACACACACACACACACACACACACACACACACACACACACACACACACACACACACACACACACACACACACACACACACACACACACACACACACACACACACACACACACACAATAATGTTAGCAGAGAGTCGAAATAACCTCACAAAACTGCTAAAAGCCTTGAGCTTGGCGTGTATCTGCATGTGCGTGTGTGACTGTATCTGTGTGTGCACTTGCGTATATGTGTATGTGTATGTGTGTGTGTGTGTGTGTGTGTGTGTGTGTGTGTGTGTGTGTGTGTGTGTGTGTGTGTGTGTGTGTGTGTGTGTGTGTGTGTGTGTGTGTGTGTGTGTGTGTGTGTGTGTGTGTGTGTGTGTGTGTGTGTGTGTGTGTGTGTGTGTGTGTGTGTGTGTGTGTGTGTGTAGTGGACACATTTTGAAAGTGTGATGTATGTTAATTTTTTCACTTCTTCAGAAGGTATGATTTTATATTCTGATTTTTTTATAACATCATTTAAAAACATAGTGATAATTTGTTGGGGTCAGGGGGTGGAGCCCCCTGAAGCTCAGTTGTTTTAGGGGTTTTATCAGCATATTTTGACTCTCTGATAACACTAGTGTCATGAAATGAACATTCAACAATAAGAGCCGCGTATATTCATTTTGACAAAATTAGCATTAAACTGCTTAGTTTGAAATCATTTTCCTTGAAATGTATAGGGGGGGTGATTGTGTAGGCCATTCCTCAGTCGGCCAAAGTTGGGGATATATCCCGCATCCGCCCAGGACTTACACCAGTGTCCATTGCAAACGTCTCTTGTTAGACACCACCCCGTTAGGAGCAGACATCAGGTCTTTGGGGATCAGAAATACAAATGTACTATGGGAATTAGGGGCGGCGGCATGGGGGGGACAGGGGGCACTTGCCCCCTCCCACAATTTCCGATAGGAAAAAATGTCCCTGTTTCAAAATGAAATGTGCCCTTTGTGGAGAGACCCTTTTTTTTAATATACGTATTTTCATCTGTTTAGGTGATTCTCTTTTATTTGTTATCTATTTTATATTATAGTATATTTTCTTCTGTTTTATTCATTTTCTTTCTTTTTTGCCCCTGATGGGGCGAGTATACAGTACAGAGAATATATAGTTGGTTAAATTTATGTTAAACGAGCATTTTGTACCTAAATAGGGCATTTGGCATCTCATCTTTCCGGGGGTAGTACAATTAGTTCCTCGTACTGGTTGCCTCACTGCCTACCCCCCCCCCAATCTCACTGAAAAGCAAATGATGTCTTTTTTCTAAGTTAAATATGCCCCCTTTTGGTTTGTACCCATACTGAGTTAAGTGTAACCTTTTGGATTTTTTTTTATTTTTTTATTGTTTAAATGTATTTTTGCCCCTGATCGAGCACGTCGTATAGTAAACAGAATACTTTGTTCAACCATGGAGGTAGAAGGTTCTACCTCCATGGTTCAACGAAGAGGCACATTATGTGCCTAAAAGGGGCATTTGACCTTTCACCGTGACCTTAGTGCCCTTGAGGTGGCAAAAATTGGGCCCTCTCTATCTTTTTCGTGATAACATGGCCCTATTTTTTGTTCTGTAAAATGTTAATGCCATAAACTTTCTTCTTAAGGAGATGAATGCTCCCTTTTCTGTAACAGAACTTTGCATATTCTTACAATATGCCTATTGAATGTATAATTTATGAAGTATAATGGGATTCACTTTTGTGTAGATGGTGTACTTGGAAGTACAGTTACCACTCAAAAATCGGACATGGTATAATGCTCACAGTCACACTTCATTAACAAAAATACAATTGTGCTTCATATTTTATTTCATAATGTTTGTCGAAATCGAGATATTTTGTGGACATTATGTAAGAACTAAACCAGAGAAGACGAAAGTTTTACGATTATTTTTCCCCATTGTGTCAAAACACCAATTTTCATAAAATGAAAATCAAATTAAATATTTGCAAAGAGAATTTCCATTCCTATAATTGTTCATAACATAACTACGTGTTTTTATCATGGCATCTCTGCCCTCCAAAAAGTGTTTGATCATTGATTCCTATAATGCATTCGTTTGATCTAGACAGATTTTTTTTTAATCTTTTTTAAGACACTACAACAAATTCAAACTTTTAATTGGCGCCAGAATAGACCACAAAGCAAGTTTTACCATGATTTCCAAACTTTCCCAAACATTACAATACCGCGAAAAAAACACAGCTACTTCAAGCAGAAACGTAATCTGATGGTGAAAATATCTGCATGCGCCAAATGCCCCTTTTAAGTTCTCATTTTGGGCTTTGCCCCCCCCCCCACGAAAATACGTTCCGCCGCCCCTGATGGGAATAAAGGTGACACGACGACGATAATGATAGTGATGATGATAATAATAATAATAATAATACAAAGAAGAAGGAGAAGAAGAAGAAGAATTTTGAAAAAAAATGAAAACTTAGTGGCACTTTGTGTAAAAAGCGAATGGGGGTTGGGGTGCTCCAGGGAGGTGTACCCTGGTTGCTAGCATAGAACAACACAGTGTTGCCATTTTGTAATGAACGTAAAGATTTTTTTAACTGCATTCATCACTTTATCAATATTTGTGCGATCTTTCTCAAACTTTCACCATGTTTATTGTTTTTAATGCTGATGTTTACAACAACTTGTTATCAGCCTGGGTGCAGATTTTGTTTTGTCCTATTCTAAGCCCAAGATGCCCGGTTGCCACTCGTGGGGGAAACCCCTAACCGTAGGGGATTTTAGCAAACCGTAGATTGTTGGGGATACCTACGGGGAAAGTGGCATTCCGAAGGGGAAAAGTAGGGGGTTTGATGATTTGTAGGGGATGTAGGGGTGTTTGAGAATTTTCAGAAATATTCTTAAATCCTTGAAGGATTTCAGAAAATTTCCGAACATATTCGTCCGTTTTGTCCATCACCGACAAAGAACTGAATTGAGATCAATCTATTGAATTTTACTTCAAGGTTATTTTGTAATGGAAAAGGTACCCTCGTAGAGGAAAAGTGGATTTTTGTAGGGGAAACAGGTTCGTAGGGGAAAATTGGGGTTATTGAGGCCTAGGAGAGAAGTGGTGTCCGTATGGGAAAATACGCATGCGCCGTAGGGGAAAAATAAAATTTTGATTGGCAGCCCTGAATTTGTCTCACACATGGCGACAGGATATTTTTTTTCCAATCCTAATACATGTATGTCCTTTCAATATCCCCTGGGCGGATTGGCTCCAATACATAAACATAACTGCGTTTTAATCGTTAAATATGATAAAGAGTAAGAGTGTCCTTGGACGAAGAATAAACATACGTTGATGTTTATGACGTGAAACAGCTGTATATTCATAAACCCAAGGCACTTTTCCATATCTACAATGGCACTGCGACCAGTAACTACATGTACGTATATAGGTGTTTACTATATGGCAGGCCCGATTTAAAATAAACAGTTCATGTTTCACGTAAATCCATCCCTGGATCAAAGTCCATTAACCCTTCCTGAATCATGCATAGTGATGCCCGAGTGCTATTATCATCTTGATAATGATTTGTCCTGGTAAAGAATGGTATTATCTCACTTTGGCTAAAATGTACGAGATGTGACCAAAGAAAAAAGAAACAAGACTGTGATAGCCATGCCCATGACGCAATGTCAATCTACCCACCGCCCATGTCACTTTGTTGCCTAATATCTCATTAAATTTCAGTTATAGTATTGTTCACCTATCTCATTCTGTGCCCCTTCCTCGGGCTGTTAAGTGGCACGCCCTAACTACGCCCTTCCATGATACGAGAGGCTGCACAATCATGGAGCGTGAAATCAATCTGAAGTTCCTGCTTCAGGTGGGCGGGGGTCCAAACGAGTGTCTCGAGTTTCTCCTGGAGGCTTATGGAGAAAAATGCAATGTCGCGGGTGGGATCATCTCCAAAAGACTCCTGGAGAAGCTCGAGACTGACCAAGCAATTTGATTCCCCGCTCCGTGTTTGTGCTACTTCTCGTATCATGACAGGGTGAAGTAGGGGCGTACCAGGGGCGTCGATCCATGTCATGGGCGTGGCTGTCAAAGTCTTTTTTGTTTTTTGGTCACACCTCGTTATTTAAAGATAAAATGGAGTATTGGTTGATGATGGAAAATCTGTCACCCGTGCTCCCCATTTCGCTGGCTTCAAGGTCAACGTATACTTACCAGATGGAGTGAGTGTGGCATAGGTTTTTTTCCCTCCCAAGATATGGACAATGTTGAAATTACAGAATTTCGAAACATTTTTGTTCGCGTCATCCAAGTTATTGGTTCATTAGAAAGTTCGTGACCATCGAAGGCGTATTAGAATTTTGTCAGGTCATTCAGGTGTACCAACAAATTCCTAAATCTGTCAACAAACCACCCTAAAGCATCGTATTGGCATAATTTGCTCGTTTGCCCCCTCTCTGGTCACTCGAAGTAACAAACATGCACACACTTATATACGTTCATAATCAGACACATGCATTACACAATTAAATTAATTATAATTATGCACGCACTCATATATTTCTGTTATAAGTATGTTGCCAATGGTAATGGTTAATGGAGATGGTTGAGAATGTTTGGGAAAGGGACCTTTAAACGTGCATTTCTTGGTGGTTGTGAAGATATTTTGAAGCATTTTTTAAGAGAAATGCTTGCTATCACATACAATAAGATATTATCATTTTTTGTCTTTCTTCTAAAACAATCATGAAATCATTTCAATAGGATATCGTAAATTGATCAAAATCTCCCACCTTCCAATTCTTTATGTAGGATAACTTTTGTGTCATGAGGGAACTAATTGCTGCCCCCACCCCGTCCAAAATGCTTGCTACTCCAAAGTTCTCCACAAAGTTCCACAGAACTGATTTTGAAATGCGTAGTTATTGAAGAACTTGCTAAATCTTCACGCATTCAACATTCAGCAAACAACGTAGTCATAACACAGCACAACATGATAAAGGCAACAAGACACTTGGGTATATGTTTTACAGCGGAATTTTATTTCTCCTTTGATATGCTGTACGTGAAACCACGCAAAAATCTAACACGTGCGTGGATACATGTATGCCCAAGGGATACTGTAGATAAATTACAAGAATCAATATGTGAAATAGAAACAGAAGTTCTATTTAATCCACCACCAATCAAATGCAATTCCCTATATCTTATATACTCGATATTTGCCGATTTGTCAACACCCAGGACTTTTGGTAAATTAGTTAACTTTCGGATCAACTCAGAACGAGTGCGTCGACAATAATACGGCAAATCTATTATTAGTTACTTTGCCTATATTTCTTAATTTTTGTGTAGTGGAACTCTGACTTTATCCTAAATGTAAAAAAAAAATAAGGTGAACATGGTGAAAAAATATTGATAACAAAATCATGAATACAACCAGTGATCTGTTAATATCGGCGCGCCATTTAACACGCACATTAATGAGTTACCGGAAATGAACAAGTCTGCAAATCGGCGACGGAGCAGAGCAATAATCGAAGTGCTCCCCCAACGTTCTTTCATAGACAACCATACGCGATATATAGAATTAGCGTGAAAATAAGATGTACTATCATGCTTGTTTGCCCTATAAACGTTTTTAATTTTTATTGTTATCATTATAATTGGGTGCGGTAATGAATCATATTTGACTATATACGTCAATATCCGCTGTGCGTGGTGTCAGCAACACGTTTTTATCCAGATCGTGGTCTGCACAAGGGGTTGCAGTTTTCGCAATATTTGTGGCAGTTGCCGGAGCAGCAGTCACTGTTGTAGGTACACGGTCCGTTAATGTCAGCGCAATCCTTTAAGAAGAGAGAAA
>JZLH01S0613637.1:0-17823 GCA_001188425.1 Eucidaris tribuloides
TTAGTATCTATTGTTTCATGTAACTTTTGATTATAGCAGGGCGTCATTGTAAAGCAGTTTTCTAACTGAATTGGCCTACCCTGCTTTTTAAAGAAAACTTGAATAAATAAATAAATAATAAATTATCCTGCGGTGGGAATCCAAGAATAACGATGCCCATTTGTACACACAGCAGGGTGCAATGAATTTACCAATGTTTCTCCAATTTCTCGAAAATTGCACGTACATCGTCTCCCAGAATTCCCACGTGTTTTCATTCTCATGATCCAAGTGGGTATCTGAATTCACCGATGTGTGTTCATAACGCGACAGTAAATGCGTTAGTGACGATACGCCATGCATAATTCAAAGCCAACACATTGAAACCTTGATGATGTGCTTCTTATGCTCATAATAAAGTACACAATGGCGTTATTAGACGGTAAATGATTTTTTTTTTATTATCGTCATCAGACTTTTCAGCTCATATTCCAATTTCGACGCTCTCTAAAACTCTCCATGCGTCACATTTTCGTAGTTTACCTTGTGTCAAACGAATGTAAGTAACGATACCAGGATTCAGAAAATTTCATAGAAGATATTTGACCTAATTGTCATCAGTTAGAGACGATTTAATTTAACTATAACACGCATCTTCCATAAACCCCAACACGAGTTAACTCGTACTTAGTCTCCAATGGGTTAATCTACTGTATTGTACTTTCTACAATTATAAATACGCAAAAATATAAACAATAGAAATTCAATTGTATGTACTTACCCAATATACTGTCATTGGATTACAGTCTATTTCCCTTTATAATTATATATTTGTCTTTTTTTTTATTCTATATTTCTGTGTAACTATTTATTTTACATTGCTAATCCACCAAGTTATATTATACCAGCAAGACATCGACTGTAAAACAGTTTTTATTCTGATCGTTTTTATCCCGTATAAATACATTCGAATAAATAAATAAATAAATAAATAAATAAATAAATAAATAAATAAATAAATAAATATTCCTAATGTAATATTAAACAAAACTAATATAGTGCTTGATTAAAATGTTATGTGAATGAAAACAATACAGGAAAATCATAAATATCTCGTAACCATACTCATTTCTGTTTATACTTTGTAAAACTAACAGATATTCTGTGTGCTGATGCTCATTATCGGACGTATCTTCCTTCTGTTGGTTTTCTATTTGTCTTTGTGTTTCTCTCAATCTAAAATACGAAAAAGAAAAATATACACAAAATCAGGTCTTCTGCATTCGTCCGATTACTGGTAATGTCTAGCAACTCCTGGATAAGCTTCTGATATCTGTTTTTTTTATAGCGTTCAGCCCAGCCCGCAGAAAACTGTTATACTACATTACAAACAACCTAAATTTTTGATACAAAATATTTTCATTAGTTGGAATGATCATAGAACAAGAAGCTTCCACCAAACCTGTTTTTTTTTTAACTAGCTTACGTCCACTCCTGCTGACTTTCTGAAGCCAATTGGATTATTTCCTCGTTGCTTGCTGGCTGCTATTGAGAAACATATTTTGCTCTATTGATGTGTGTTGTGTGTTGTGTGTGTGTGTGTGTGTGTGTGTGTGTGTGTGTGTGTGTGTGTGTGTGTGTGTGTGTGTGTGTGTGTGTGTGTGTGTGTGTGTGTGTGTGTGTGTGTGTGTGTGTGTGTGTGTGTGTGTGTGTGTGTGTTTGTATGTGTATGTGTGTGTGTCTATGTCTGTGCATGTGCCTGTGTGGTTAGTTGTGTATTTGTCAATGGGACAATGAATGAGGCGTCCTTAAACTTTTATTTCTCGCACCTATAACATTTCTCACCTCCACTTTCATGCTCACGCACTTTCTGTTGGGCCACAGCTGGATAGCGCCCCATCCCGTTCAGCTCATGACAGAACGAATACCATGCCACAGGTTTCAGCAAGGCAGCGGAGCGCGATATAAATTAAGCACTAGGAGTGGAAAATGAGGTGGCTGCCCAAGCAAAGCGCTCACAACATAGTTATCTGGGTTCCCTCACATCAACGAGGGAATTGATACCGTCGATGTAATATTGCGAGAGCTGTATCGATATTCTCAAGTATATTCTCCATTTTTTCGCCATCTCACGAGTAATTCAGGCTAAAAAAAATGAGCATGCAGCACTTGAAATATGAGAGAAGAATTTCTACACCTACACGGATTTGATAGTGCTGTTATAACATTTCAGCCTTGCATTTTTGAAGAGTGTTGACTCAAATATAGTGTGTATCAAATTTCGTTTTTATTTTGTGAAAATGAAACCGAGCATAAAAAAATGAAACTTGAGTCTTCTGCGAAAATACTCTCGCAAAATACGGTCACGCTATTGTAATTGTATCCTTTTGTTTACTGTGTACAACAATCAAGTCTGTGTGGTCGGTAATTTGCACGCCATAAATTGTGAAGGGTTATATTGTAAAATAATCTTTTAATTGTAAGTATTTACTGTTTGTATATACAGTGAAGTAACCTAAACACCGTAACCGTAACATTCTGAACTGGAATGGAAACCTCATCCCTACCTCTCTGTCTTTTGAAATATTGCTGCCATATAGAAACTTAAGTGGAAGAATTATTGGGTAGCCAAAATTTCACATTATCATGAACGTTCTTACAAAATCATAACGGTATAAACACAAATTATCTCTCATACAAGAATCTGGTATGCTTAGGTTGACTGAGGTTATTGTAACTTTATCAGCATAAAACCACTGTGCCTAGCAGTTATTTTAACGTAGAAGTATAGCATGTAAATTCATAACAATTACACCATCATTTCTACTGGTGTTACAGGTTAATGACATGATTGGGAACACTTGGAAATGCTTCAAGAACCAAATGAGTTGAAATATGTACCAACTATACACTAGCAGTAGTGGATCTCCCACCAGGGAGGATTTGTCTGTAATTTGTTTACTTAAGGAGAATCAAGCATAAACATAGGAGTATCTTAATTTTATCCGGGGACGATAAAAATAAGCCTCATAGAGAGCCACACAGCAGGTTTCCGTGCTACGACTGATATTGACATTGTTTATTTTAGAATGAGTCAACGTTTGACTACACGATTTTCACAGGAGAATCCTTGCATAGGTTACTTGATTCTAGAGTAGTTTCAGCCCAAGTTGAGGACTACCCCCAATCATGTCGTTTACCTTTAAAGGCAGGGGATCTCTTTTGCATGCCTAACAATTAACATTGTGAAAATACAATGGCATTAAGAAGAAATGCCATCTGGGAACCTATAGAAAGATGTATAACCTAGAAACTCAGTTTTAGTGGAATTATAGTGACCGTTAGACTCTGATTTGAATTTTTTTCTCGCGAGGAAAAAAATTCATACCATACAACGCACACTAAAGGGCTGTTGTTTATCTTTCGCATTTTTTCAAATTCTACGTAATCACTGACCCCCAGATTTCACAGACATGCCCTTCATCAATAGCCCAAGGGCATGTTGGGTTATCTTTTCCTGGTTTTCATGTATGTTTGCAAATGAGATCCACTGCCTTTAAGTTTGCAGTTCTAGATTTTAAAAAAAAATAGTTTCAAAGAATTATGAGGAGAAGGAAGTGGCAATCCACTCAGCAGACAACCAGTAGCATAGATGGGATCTTTTCTCCAAGGGGGCATTGGGGGCGCCTGGCTTTATGAGTATGTGTATGTAGAGGGCACAGCAAAAAGGGGGTTCATTTTTGTAGTTGCATTCAGCATTATTTTTATTTTGTATATGCACCTGGGAGAATGAAATAATTCTGGAGGGGGAACGTGCCCCCTCCCCATCCCCTGTACCTTCACCCCCTGCAGACAACAAATAAGAGGACATCCCTGAGTGGTAAAAGTGCATCAACGCTATCATCGTTTACGAACGCACAGCACGCCACGCAGAAATCTAGCCAACCGAGCGTAGCCAATTCAGGTTTATTCCTTCCGCTTTTCCTCCATCAAATCTCCTGACACAAAGAGAAGGTGGTAGGTTTCGTGATAAAAGAAGCTGTATCATTCACGTCATCACGGTCCCCGAACTGCCCCGGACTGGGTGCAATATACTATAATATACCAGTTCTAAATAGTCAAATCAGTGACTCCTTTTCATCCCATAATTCAATTTTCGTACGTGCTTCTATTACGATTATTACGATTGTCGAAGATTGGTAAGGGACTTGAATTGCCACATTGTAGGCCCAGAAGAAGATCAGCACGTGTACAGACACACGCACACACACACACACACACACACACACACACACACACACACACACACACACACACACACACACATATATATATATATATATATATATATACTTACACATACATAGTGTGGGGTATTGATCATTGTCGCTGTGTTAGTGTATGTGTGGCAGTACCAGATATACCTTGTGGGGAACATCTTGTAGAACCATGTACAAGTTTGGGTCCCCGAAAGTATGTTTGTGTAAGTAGAGTTGTGTTTAGTTAAGCAAAAACCACTAAAACATGTCTTCGAGTGTACACTTACAGAATGTTGTTATATGGTATTTTTGGAGACTATCAAGCCAGTGGAGAGGTATTTTTTGTTTGGGTACATGATTTATTTGTTATTATTATTATCATTTTGTTTCTGATCCTGTACAAACTTTGATTAAAGGTATTGGCTAACATTTACCACGGTTAAAAAAATCTGAGCTACATGATTCCCCATGCTACAACTTTGTCTTTGATAAGGTCTAAAAATGACGCCCTGAAAAAAATTGTATTTCAAAATTATTATTTAGTGCTTTAAAAAAGTGAAAATCGTAAGTTGATCGGATTCACCTGCCCATTTTCTCCCATAGACTTACTGTGTATACACCTAGGCTATTTAAACTCGCCCCCGAGTTTTATTTGTTTATTCATGCATAACTTGCCGTTGGTAGTGTAACTTTCCAAACTTTTTCATTCTAGGGTGTTTATTTGTCCGTATGAACACTACTATGTAGTTCAGATATCAAAATTTGACAATTTTTTTTTTAATTGAAGCTCCACAATGTTAGCCTATCACTTTAACACGAAATATGTGTTGATTGTGTTCACTTAATGATACAATAATACTTTCTAGCAACCAGCCTAGTGTAACGGTTGCGTAAATTCAAATTGAAAAACACGTCGTATAATGACTCATTTATTCGAATCAAGATTTCAATGACTATCATTTTCACAAAACTGATTCTCCTGCCAAAACGTCTTGTGAGATTGGTGTATAAATAGTTACATAATAAATAATTTTAGCTCATTTTCTGTATTGAGCTCATTTCGGGGTGTGAAAATCATGAACACGATATTTAATTCTATTGATAAATGTTAAAACATGAGCCTCGAACGGACAGATTCTTATAGAATTGTATCTCGTCTGCCCCTGACAAAATCATTGAGATACTTGTAAGTTGTAGTAAATATTTGTTGACGTAGATCAAGCATTGGAAAATTATCAAACATTTGTAATAATGATACACTTATTATCATCGTATTTCACTGTTTTGGAGACTTTGCTAGATTCTTCAATTCAGGATGGTAGCGACTGTATTGAAATTCCTGGTTTATTTGTGTGCTGTCACCAATAGAGAAATTAGTCCTCTGGAGGAGCTGGGGTTATTGTGTATCGGGATTGCGGTTTCCATGATGCGACGAGAGATCTAACTGATTTTGAACTAATGTGACTGATTGATCGATTGATTGATTGATTGATTGATTGATTGATTGATTGATTGATAAATTGATTGATTTATTGATTTTATTTTATTTAACCACGGAAATCTAAAAAAAATGCCATCAGCTTAAAAAAGGCCCTTTTTCAGCAAGTCCGTAAAAAGTACACATTACAGATTAACAAATCAAACATTAAAACAATACACAACAAGAACAGTAAATCAACAATCTATGAAAGAATACCTCACTTGCAGTAAAAGAAATGAAGATATGAATCAAAAAAACACCCAAGTCCAATTTTTGGCCAAATTAAGTTAAAATTTGAAATTGTTGCTTATACATGGGCTCGTCTTGTGTAGAAATGATAAACTTTAATTCACCCCGGAAACGCCAAACATAAAGGAGTGAAATCTAGTATGAATATAAGAATGACCCAAGTCCAGGACTAGACTTGGGTCATTCTTATATTCATGTTATAGCGCCCCCTCTCATCACTCTTTGTCTAACCTCACTACTAGCAAACATGGCTGGGATACACAGTGGCCTTGATGGGGAGGAGGAGATATATGGGAGGGGGGAAAGATGTGAATGGAAGCAAAACAAGCTAAAAAGGTTAAGAGTAGAAGGGCAAGATTTCATCAATGCAAAGGGAGACCATGTTCCAGCAAGACAAACTGGGGAAAATTGCAAGGAATTAGACATTCCAGATCTACTGTAGATAGGTAGCATCATCATGCCATTCACTATTGTGTGTCACCAGTGGCGTAATGAGCAAAATCATTTTGGGGTCAGAAACGATTGCTAAATGTGTCTGTGTGTATAAATGTATGTATGTATGTACGTACGTACAGTATGTATGTATGTGTGTGTCTGTGTGTCTGTGTGTGCGCGCGTTTGCTGTATGTGTGTGTGTGTGTGTGTGTGTGTGTGTGTGTGTGTGTGTGTGTGTGTGTGTGTGTGTGTGTGTGTGTGTGTGTGTGTGTGTGTGTGTGTGTGTGTGTGTGTGTGTGTGTGTGTGTGTGTGTGTGTGTGTGTGTGTGTGTGTGTGTGTGTGGGTGTGGTGTTGTGTGTTTTTCTGTTACTTCCATGCATACCTTTCTTAAATAAGTATAGTCATTTTACTATACAGTGTCTAAGTAAATTTGACGAACTGACACAATGTAAAAATGGGCAGGGTGACGGTTATTATGGCATCAGTACCACGTGTGAAAATGGGCAATCAATGAAAATTTGCTCCTTTTCAAATGTTTATGTTAATAATAAAATCAAATGCGTTCCGTGATTTCAATGGTTATTCACGAACTAGAACGAGGAAGGTGTTTGAAAGATCGCGAGTCGAAACTAGACAGACAAATGATATTTGTAATGTTGCATAAAAATTTATTGGTTAAGTTCTCTTTGGATTTGGTGTTGTGTTGGCATATTACATTTTAAAATTATTGTAAAGTCATTCGTGAGCGAGCGCAGCGAGCGAGCGGTTTGGGGAAATTCTGAATCATTTGTCGAGAAAAACGCTTAGGATGCGAACTCTTAATTCTCGTTCTAAAAAAAAAAATCGTGCATCGGTGTTTCAAAGTGTTAATATTCAACTAGACGATTGGTGCTGTATCGTGATTGGAAAACACATAAATACACACTGTCCACAGTTTATGCATTAATTGCCACAAATGCATATTCTGATTTCTGAAACATTTGATATGCAATCCATGGAGAGTGTACATTACAGAGAGAGAGGAAACTTGTGATAAAGTAGACTTTTCATAATTACAGTACGACCATATAATTATATTTGACCAGATCTCTGATATTCGGCTCATTACATATAATTAAATATCAAAATTGGAACAATGATATTTAGATGTACACTACTGTTCAAGAAAATAATAAATTTCTGATTATACATAGTAAAACTAAATTCCTCCACAGTGTGTATCAAAAACAAAGTAGACACTTAGAAAAAAAATTATTTTTTTCAGATTCTGACATTATGTCTTTATATGAATAATTTACTTTGGACCTAAGCTATCTGATGACTCTGTTGGTATTGAAAGTATTTCATGTATGAGTGAGCACAACCCACTTTTGTCCAATCAGCCAAAAATGCATTTGCGCACAGAATTGTGTTCTTATAGTCAATGTTTAATGCCTTGAAGACCAATATTGCAGAAGGTTTCAACTGATGTGCACAAGTATTGAATTCTCAGCATGCTCAGAGAAGAGCTTATATCAATTCTTTGACAAGAAAGACAAAAATGAAGCAATGATTCAGATATACCCTCCTAAAAAGACGAAAATGCAAACATGACATGTTCTTCTTTTTTTTAGGTAGAGTGTATCTGAATCATTGTTTTATTTTTGTCTTTCTTGTCACATAATTGATACTAGATCTTTTCTGAGCATGCTGAGAATTTAATACTTGTGCATATCAGTTGAAATCTTTTGCAGCACCTGTCTGTGAGGCATCAAACATTGACTTTAAGAACACTACTCTGTGTGCAAATGCATTTTTTTTTGCCGATTGGACAAAAGTGAATTGTGCTCACTCATGCGTGAAATACTTTCAATACCAACAGTGTCATCAGATAGCTTAGATTCAACGTAAAATATTCAGGTAAAAAATAATCTCAAGATCATAAAATTTTTGTGTAATATTTTTTTTTCTGAATGTCTAATAATTCTTCATACACACCGTATAATGTTCTATGATTCTCGTTTAACCCTAAAAAGCCCAAGGGGGGGGGGGCACATTGTGCCCCCTACCAAATTTGTTTTCGCCATGTCCACAATTTTTGTCGAAATTTGATCAAACTTGGTGACTTTTCCTAAAATTTTATGGCGAACATTTTGGTGTATAGTTTAGGGTTACCCGTGAAATCGTGTTGCCATGGCAATCACATTTTGAAGGTCATGTGTGTCATTTTTTGGTGTTTTCTTCTATTTTTAATACATAGAAGAGTTACTGCCACTTGTTTTTCGTATGCATTGACTCAAATATGACATGAAACGTATGTTTCATCTATTTCGAAACATATTCAATATATTTCTTTTGTTTTTCTTTATTTTTGAAGGGTAAAATGGCGTCAAAACAATAAAAACAATAAAAGATATTGAAAATTCATTTTTCTTGCTTTTTTTTCTTTATATTCATTTTTAAATTATCAGATTACAAGATTTGATGTATCAAAGTGCAATTCCATCAAAAAAGTTTACCAGAATGATAAAAAATGCATTTATTCAGGTTATTTTAACTCTTTAGTGCAACCAACAGTGCATAGTAATTTTTGCATAGATGCATTACATTCCCACTATATGTATTGTAACACAAAATGTGAGCCCCAAACAGTCAAAGTTTACTCAAAATACTTATTTTCTATCTTAAAATATGTGATCTTGTATATTTAGAGACAAATTAATCACTTGTGAGTGTATACAAGGAATATTAAAGACGAAAACTTCGAAATATTCAACAAAATCCATATTTTCTATATATTTCAGTATATTATGGTGAATAGCGCCCCCATGTGGTGACCTTGAGAAATGTTGATGATTGCGTTTTGTAGAGTTTGAGTTGCTTTGCATGTGTGCCAAATTTGAGAGTGATTAGTCAAAAAATAAAGATTTTAGAGTAAGGCGGGGCACAATGTGCCCCCCCCCCCTTGGGCCACGGAGAGCCAAAAATAGCTTGGGCTTTTTAGGGTTAAAGATTGTGTCATTGATTTGCACGTCAAAAACATCTAAATGAATGAAATCAGCTGAAATCATATCCAATATGAAAATTTCTATAAATAAACACCTCTCATAGAGACTTGGGGTAAAATATTGAGTTTTGGGTAAAATCTGGACGGTTAAACTTCATCCTTTTTCAAATGGCTCTGAAGTCTTTTAAAAAAAAAATCCGTGATGTCGACGTGCACGGGCCGTTCCAAAATTGTCCGTTAGCCGAAGGTCACGTGGAGTTTAGCCGTTTAACCAATCAGTACGCTCAACTGGTCTTGCGACGGTACACACATAACCGCGATTCGCAATTTGAGCAAAATTTAAACTCACGGAAAGAGCAACATTCTGGTAAAATGTCGTTATTAGTTTTTCTCACAAAACAACTAATTCATGACGTATGGATCTCAAACTTTCAGCACACAATTTGTAAGTACTAAACTACTGTTTGGTATTGATAATGAAGGGAAGTAATGGACTTGCACATCCCTGACACAATCTTTAACTGGGTGATATAAAGAGATGTGGTAGTTTGCTGCTTAGTGTTATATTGCACAAAGAACATGTAACGAAGCTTGGAACTACACTGAAGAACATTTCGTGTGCAAAGTATCGCATAACTCGTACTAATGTTGTACTCAGTATTTAGCTCACTTAATGAACAGTCAATTCCGTCAAATAGTTAGACTGCAAAATATGTGTTATTTCATAAAGGCGAAGAAAACAATTTAGCATTATTAGCCTCCCTGTATAAGTTTACATGCTCTCAGGGAGGCACTGCATGTAAAGGCGTCGTCACACTATGACGAATTGGCATTGCGTATCCATTGCGTATGTAACATTTTGGCATTCGTCGGCATACGCTGTAAGTTCGTTTGGGAATCGTTTTGACGTCGTTGTTATCCGTTGTTGTTCGTTCCGTACGTTGAAACATTTTAAGCATGCATAATTTTTTTCGACGTATGCCAAACATACAAGCCATGTGCAGCGCGTACGCTCTGAAGTTGCAATGCGAACGTTTTATTAGTCCACAGGACGGAAGCGGTAAGTCGTCAATACAATTCCATTGATCGACCATAAGTGAGGCCTTTTTCACGCGAACGTTTTACGTGTTGGTAGCGAATTAAAAATAAATTTACTTCTCATGTCTATCCATGTGGGCTTATCATGCTCATGCTAGATTATTTTTCATGTATCTGGGTGTGTTTGTTTGTGTGTGTGTGTGTGTGTGTGTGTGTGTGTGTGTGTGTGTGTGTGTGTGTGTGTGTGTGTGTGTGTGTGTGTGTGTGTGTGTGTGTGTGTGTGTGTGTGTGTGTGTGTGTGTGTGTGTGTGTGTGTGTGTGTGTGTGTGTGTGTGTGTGTGTGTGTGTGTTTGTCTGCGTGTCTGTGTGTTTGCGCAAAAAATACACACCTTACCTCATGGGGTTTGTTGCTAAAAATGTTTATACTAGGAAAATGTCTCTGGTAATATTTAAAAACTGTTGTTATCGTAATTTCGTATATTCATTCAGACCGTATAGGGAAAAAACTCTTCTGTTCAAAATACCAGATTTTATCAAATTTTATTCTCCGAAAAAGTTTCATCAGTGCAACAGCCCCTGATCAAAATATTTTGTCCATTCCTCATAACAGTTTTACAATACTGTTTAAGAATACATATAGGTAAAAATTCTACATAACTCAATTTCCAGATTTTCATAAATGATCATAAAGAAGATCTTTCTAATAAAAAAATCCCTATTTAGTTACCATGAAATCTAATAAGTTCATTATTTTGAAACAGTAAAATCACCAACATACAACACGTTTGCAAAAATATGAACCTATCATTACCTTAACCGTTGGCCAGATTTCAGGTTATTACTATTCTTCTCACGCTGATTACTAAATTTGGGGTAAAGGTTGCCTTTCATATCGATTTGCACCGGAATTATACCATATGAGTAATTTTGGTGCTCCCATTCTCTGTTTACGTTTTATCTTAACACTGTTATACTATACATATATACAAATCTTGGCTCGCTTGGATTCCGGCATACTGGGGGAAATTAGATACCCAAACTCGAATGATGTAACAAAAATGACGTCGAGTTCAAGAAGGTATATGTTTGTAAATGCAGTGCACACAGACACCATGTGATCGATTTGAATTCGCAGACTGTAAGCTTAGCGTGCGCAAAGCTCGTTAGTCGTTCGATTAGAGATCGCTGTATGTAAGTTAATGATAAGTTATGAAATGGTGATGGAGACGTTTTTAATTCGTTTTGATTCCCTGTCAGTACGTTCGATTCGGTTGAATTCACCCATACGGAATTAATTCGCTGAAAATGCTGTGCGTATTTGGAAATTTTTCAATTCGCTCGCGGTACGCAATGCCAATTCGTCATAGTGTGACGGCGCCTTAAGGACTGCACGTTACGAATGGTTGTTCTGTTCAGCTGTAAATAGATAGTAACAGTTATGGAAAATATGATTATAAACTACAAAATCTATAAAATCTGCATCAATTCAAGACATTTATTAATATCAGCCTCCCTGACCCATGATCAAATTTCATTTGGGGGGTCAAGCGCACCCCGAAAAAAACCCATCTGTACGCCAGCGTGTGTCACTGTGTTGGATGTTGCAAATAAAAACAATACTAAACATTCAGTGACATGATTAGGTTATCGTCTTAGAATCTTGCTAGCTTCTGCATTGTGTCATGTTTATTTCTTTGAAAACTAGAGTAAGTGAGAGTATGGCCTTCTGTAGATCTAGATCTAGTCTAGTATTAGTCTAGACTAGTCTAGATCTAGGCCTAGACCATGGTTTGTTGGTGACCCTTCAGTTACATAAAACGTTTAGCACTGTAAACGCTTGCTAGGTCCTGACTGAAGTGTCATATTTATTTCTTTGAAAAGTGGAGTTAAATGCAAGTATCTTCTATAAATCATCTATGAATAGGCCAGTCTTCTACTAGTTGTAGACAGCTAGGACCAGACTAGCAGTAGTACCCACATTTAACTCACACGTGCCCCCCCCCCCACCACACACACCGCTCATGCCCCCACACAAACACACACACATACAATCCAATAAAACAACCTGCAAGGAGATGGACAGTTTGTGTGTAATGTATAACACAACTAGTATGTATTCTTTATAGAAGTCATTTACTATATAACTTACTGTGTATATAATGCAAAGACTGACCCAAGTCCATCAAATGAAAGGACCCCCTTCCCACAAGTCACGTGAAGGTGAATTATGATTTTAAAAAAACACACATTTGAACTTGTATTTACAATGTTGTCTTAAATATCATAGTCAAATATAATTTTATTGGAAATGTTAACAAATAGTTATTTTTCATCATTTACTCAAAATGATCTCCCATGGACTTGGGACATTCTCTTATACATAATACATATACATGATATACATGATAACAGAATCTGTGGCTTACAGTTCGAAAAGTTACGTCTGTATACGGAAAAAAAAACTTAAATGAGATGCTCCCTCGCCTCTTTAAAGGAGGCAAGTTACCCGGGTCAGTACTTCTATTCGACATATTTATCTTTGTAGATACTAGATGACGAAACTTGACGTTGATTTCAGTGTCGAGTTAACGCATAAACTACTACAAATTGATAAACAAGATCTACAGATTGTGCGGGTAGGTTGGCCCCGTGTTATTTGGATCATGTGGTCTCGTTTTTCGCCAAACATAAACCATCGACTGGTCTATGCATGTACTTTATCAGACGATCACCGTTTTATTCCGCGTTGAAGTGATATGGTCTCCACTTGGACTATAAACTTCTCAGGACCCAACAGCATCTTTAGCGAGTGAAAAAGATGGAACCGAGATACATGACTTGGTTTGCTTATTATGTGGCTTTGGTAAGTTAGTTGCTGATTTCTTGATTGCATATATACGCTCTACATTTTTTAATGAAAAAAACACACCTCTGTTGTCCTAAATATAAGCAAGTATATGCATGTATTACCGTGTTTTCCAGAAAAAAAGTTCAATTAAAAAACCGATGTAGCAGTTTCTGTATTTATTTCAAAAGGGATGATAACAAGGAATGAAACAAATTCAGTATATTCATTGTATGCAGGGCGCACTATTTTATAAGTAGGTCTACAATTGCATTTATTATAATAATTTGCGTTGCCTTTTATTATATGTGACCCGTCACCACGATACCCTGATAAAGTGGTACAGCACAAAGGTGAGGACAGTGCCAAATATCGTAATCATAAAGCATGAAAGCGAAGGGTCCTCAAAAGTCAAAAGTTTTATGATCTTCATATGTTACAAACATTTGAATATTTTTGTTTTTTTACCCAGAGTATCTTCCTCTTTTTTTCATGTTTTTCACTTCATTTCATTTATTGGCATAATAGGAAGGGGGTGGAAGGCTGAAATGCCCCTCATTTTATGCAGAATTTAGTTAGCTACATGCTAATTAGGATTTGATTTTACTTGTAAATTAAAAAAAAAAACTGGACAAAAACACAACAAGGACAACGCAATGCATAGCATCCCCTCGCCGGGTACAAATAGCATACATATGCATAGTTAATGAAGTTACCCTTGTGCGTACATACTTGAAGATCAAAATCTGTCTAACATAACTAAAGTCATCGAATGGAACACGTCTTGGCGTAAATCTGTGACGTCACCGTATTCATCAAGGGCTGAATTTCTCCTCATTTTTTGAAGAATTTAATTAGCTATAAGCTTATCATAATTGTATTTTACAAATAAACAGGAGAGTTATGCCCAAAAAAACAATACAGTCAGTCTACCGCCTAAATTTTGAAAAGCGGTGTAAACAATCAGGACATCTCTCAAAAAAAAATATTTGGGGAAAATCATCAAGCTAACACTACTGGTCTTGATAATCTAATCGATTATCCCCTTATATTTCCCATTAGTGATAAGATTTCTGATATGGTAGACTACATCCTTTTTTATATAAAATAATTCTTTTAAGAATTGATTTTACCCATTTTCAACCCAAATATGAATATGCAATAGACCATTTCATAATGTATTCAAATTTATGGGGCCAGGCGTTTTGAATTGGGCCGGTAAACAGATGGAGTTGTGACATCTGCGCGACAATTTAGGGTACATTCGTTTAATTTCTATACTAATATTCAACCTATGATGTTGAATTTGGTATCAAACTAAAGCTTTTGATGAGTGCAACACAGTCATACCGAAATTAAAGAAAACAAGGACAACGCAAAACGTAGCATCCCTCGCCGGTACAATATAGCATACTATGCATTTTAATGAAGTGTGAACTTTGCCCTTTAGCATACATACTTGAAGATGAATATCTGTCTAACATTACTAAAGTCATTGAACGGAACTTGTAATTAGCTATTCTTACATATTCAATGAGCCTTGACCTTTGACATAAACATACATAATCCAACATCAAATTGATTTTGATACTGTATCTGAACAAGGTTCAAGATTTGACCACCATTTCACTGGCAAAGTGTGTAAAAATAATTAAGGGGGAAACTACTGTTCATCAATAAATATAGGTCTTTTCTAGGGTAAAAGTGTCTTTATTTTCAGTTTTTGTAACCTAGAACCCTGTACCTTTTCACAATTTTTTAAAAAAATGCCCATTTTGGGCCAGAAATAGCTGTTTTTAGTGTTAAAAATTTCATCACTTTCTTTGAAAATGTTTGTAGTATTCACAACATTAGAATAATTGTTTTGTTCAAATTCAATATTTCATTAAAAAAAACTGTAAAAAACTAAATTTGCTTCAGTTCACTGCATAGCTACATGTGGAAGCCTGTAATAATTGCTCTTTGACAAACGATACCCCAAAAAGCCTGTTTTCAGAGTGATACATATTTTGAACCACTATAAAATCTGATACGAAGAAGCTAGAGGGCCAAATTTTCCTCCATTATTGCAGAATACCCCTATCCCTTAATTCTGAAGGCGTGTGTAAAAAAAATCAGGACATTTCTCCCAAAAAATATTCTTGGAAAACCATCAAGCTACATTACAGGCCTAATAATCTAAACAATTATGCCCTTTATATTTCCCCATAAGTGATTAGATTTCTGATATGGTAGCCTACATACTTTTTTTTTTCAAAATAATCCCTTTTAGAATTGATTTTACACATTTCCAACCCAAATTATGCATAGACCATTTCACAATGTATTCAAATTTATGGATATTTTCTCTTTTGAAACCTAGTGCAGAGTTATTTTACTCACCTGTTCTTTATGAATAATTTCATAACAAAATGCAAATTGCATACATTAGTTGTTGCTATAGGTACCTTTACACGTGCACGCAAAACGGTTTACGCCATGGATTCATCGTAACGTGCCAATGAGGAAACGCTCATGGTACCATTCGTGACAGTGTGCGGCTAGTAAAAAAAGTGCGTGGCCGTTGTACAAAATTTAAACTTCTTAACAGGTTTTTTGTATGACCCGGCCGAGCTCGAACCCGCGACCTTTCGGAGGTAAGGCGGATGCTCTAAGCACTAAGACGCATCACACCGGTTACAATCTACAAGGATTAGAGAGTTGAGCGAGCCTGCATACCACAGAATGGCACGCCTTGGTACGCCATCGTGCGGGGTGATGGCGATCAAAATTCGTGCACGTGCAAAGGCACTCTTATGTCTGGCAAGCCTCCAGCGAGCTGTCAGGTGGTTAAAAGCACCTTTGTCAGAATAGTATGCACAGAACTTGCATTAATATTAAACAGTTCATGGGAAATGCTACATATGCTCTAGTCTGGCTTCAGACATTTAGATTAATATGTTATATTGATAAGAAAACTACCATCTTTGTCGACTAGTCTTCATTTTTAAAGATAAAGTAAATTCTGTAGAATTAAAAAAGTCAGAGTGAGTGTACACTGAAGGTTAAAAAAAAGGTCTGCATGATTTTAAATGAGACTACATATGCCCAGAAGCTACTTCAAATGTATTGAGGTACGACCTTTGACCTTTTAAGGTACATCCTCCCAATAAAATCTGGGCTGTATTTTGATATCACGTACCTTCATACTAAATCTCCATCAAAATCTGTCAAATATTAGTAAACAATGTTGAACAATATGCAATGTGCTGTGGATAACCAAAGTCGTCACGTGTATTGTGTACGTACCGTGCGAATAACGTTAGTCGTACTAGCCTAGCGAATGTAGTCAACATGTTGCATGTTGAAAAGTAATCTTCAAAGACAAGATCCAGACGGGTTCTTGATTTATCGTCTGTATTTTGACTATCTGCTTCCTTGAGTAACTGCTCTAAATCCTCTTCATCAGTATTCCATATCTTGGTCAGATCATTTGGTAAGTTACTAGCACTTGTTGAAATCAACGCAGCGCGCTGCATTGCACCTAAATATTACAGCTGTGCTATCGTGTCGCTAGCGCCGTGCGTGTACGTACGTGTGACGTGTGCGCGCAAATATGTCCCGGATCGAGGTTGACATGATCTATGCAGGGTATGGGGACCTATCACTTTGACCTCAATCAAATGATAACCCCCCCCCCCCAACCCTCGGGCAATGATCGCGTGTCACGTTATACAATTCAGTGATAAGAATCTTTATATGAAGCATATACATTTTTAGAAGTCAATTCTAGTACCTGAGGCAAGTGTAATAGTTTGTGTTATGTCATTTTGTCATATTTCCCAGATGGCACTATGTTATCTTAGTTCCAGATCCTGCGATTGTTGCTTTCTCCAAATATACGCACAGCGGCTGGGTGAGCACCCGAGCCTGCAATATCAGATCCATGTAGCCTAACACACTCAGTTTGAAACACTCATAACATTGACACTCTGTCAGCCTTGAGCAATTCAAATTTGGCAAAACCAAATAAACATGACTGTTATGTTCTAATTTCATTTGTAGGTCTGGATTTTCATCTGTTTTCCCCGTTCCGGCGGTATAATGGTACGTATATTAAAGGCACGCTGTCATAACAGAATGAGAAACGACCACTTTTAACCAAAGCAAAAATGTGCAATGTGGGTATGAATCATGAGAAACAATGGGGGACATCATTTCTACTTCTAAATTTAATGTCTTCAACAACAACCTCTAGGAGAATAGACCATGCATGAAATACCATCAATGTGGGACTGGTGTGACTAAATCTCAGTTTATGAAAAATTAAAAATTATAACTATTCTGCATTTTTTCCATGCCAACAGCTCTTTCTCATTGTTTTGGAGAAATAAAGGCACACATATTATCGCATATTAAATCTGACAAATACATGAATAAACGCAAATTTGTGTGGATGGACAAATGTTATGTAACTAACCGTACGTAATAAACATGGTTTTGATGTTGTAGTTGAAAATGAAAAAGATTTTATCAGTAAGTTAATACAAATGGCTTATCAAGACACCAGAA
>JZLH01S0613644.1:9892-42064 GCA_001188425.1 Eucidaris tribuloides
AAATGGCTGAATTCTGAGTGAGTTTTACTAAATTTACCGAATAGTTGGCCAGCTTATTTGGCATATGTGATTTTCAACAAGATGAATGTCATCGACGACTAGAATCACTGACCGATCTTTAAGTTGGCAAGCAAATGCAAAAAGAATTGGTATTTTTGCGCCTCAAATTGTTTTTTGAAACATATTATGGAAAAAAGATTCTAACACTTCAGTGTGTGCACGGATTATCACTTAATATTGGAATCAACTCTAGGAGGTGGAAACCCGTTTGAGTGTGGCACATTTCAAGTGAGTAGAGAAACATTGATTGGGTTGCCAGCTGGTTATACATGTGATTTGCGACCTGATGGGTTAATAACGTAATAGAACAAGTGTGTAAACTCGTATGTCAAACAGCGTTCTCGAGCGATTGTAAGCAACCAAAATAAAATAAACGAGTACCCTTTCATGAATGTACCGCCAAGGATGTAATTAGGAGAAGTAATAAAGAAATGGTGGCAAAATTCTCAAATTCAATTTTATTATTAAACACCTGTCAACGCTTGCTGAATTAACTCAATCAAACCATACATGTATCCAACTTTCAGTGACCTGGTGAAAATACTTGAGGGACTGTTTTTTTTTTTCCAGTTTTACGCAAAGGTTTATAAGTATACAAATATAAAATGCGATATTTCATCAATTTCAATATGCAACACTCTTTAACATTCGAATTTACATACACTACAAAATTATCCAACTGTGAAAATACTTGAAACCGTATTTACAGAAGATTTTCCCCAATTTAGCGCTTCAATGAATAGTTTTTTTACTCTATTATGCAGAAATAATCAATTGCGTTTTTAAATCAATCACACTGTTCAACAAGGAAAATTCATCCCAGAAGTGATTTAATAAAGCCAAATTATCATACAATTTAAACATTTGAACACCAGTTCAAGCAATTCACTATGTGTAAAATGTAATCAGGGCCAATTATTTGAAAAGTGCAAACAATGGTACCGACACGTGTACAGAACTTATTTGACTTCTGTATCTCATGTAATTCCAAAGGCCTTGCAGGTACAATTGTTTTGAAATGTAAATATCATATTATACTACGCAATAGTGATCAAGTGAAAATATTTAATGTTATGTTAAATCATGAACTTATTTTAGGGTCAGAGAGGTCAAATAAGTTTTGTCAGTGTGTGAGAATTTGTTTCAACTTTTCAAGAATTGGCCCTCATATAGCGAAATACTGTGACATAAATTAATGGCAGCATTACATATTAAACATTCAACATAGCACACCTGAAGGAATTCCACAACCCTAGGTGGAAGTCATCTGCTAATTAAAGAATATTGTAGAATACCTCAATAACATACAATTTAAACTAACAAGTTGAGGTAAAGCATGTTTCCACTGCCTTCTATCTGTACCCCAGTTGCTATTGAAAACAGAAACAAGAATATCCTGAATGTATTAATATAACCCCCCAGCGCCCCATATTGTGCCGAATTTCCACAGAGTACAAAAGGCTCGAAAAAATTGTTGGAAGCTAGTTCGATTCGCAAGATTTTGGAACAGACGCGAACTGCTCGACTTACGCTGATTCCTATAAAGACCCTCCAACGGGTCGGTTATGGAGCCGGAATTACAAAAAAAAAAAAAAAAATTAGAGGCTTGTCAGTAAGTCATAGCTTATTGTTACCATCAATTTGGGCGACTTAGTATTCCAAAACTAACAGTGAAGCACACCGAGAAGTTTCCTACATTAATAATGGTACCAATGTAAAACCTAAATGAATAGATAGAAATGAGTCATTGAACAGCTTGCAATAAGCAGAACTTCAGCGGCAAACCATTTCGTCAGAAAGCTTTTGTTTAACTGGCACCTGTCACAATAGACGCGCAACGTATGGCTCAAACAATGCAATTCAAGCAATATACATGTATCTGTTACTGTTAATTATTAATGGCCAATATTACTTGTGGGGCATTTTCGTTTGGCAAAGTTCCATCATGGTTGGAGTATGGTCATGCGAACGAACGGCGAGAGCGCAATAAGAAATGAACGGCAACTCAGCGCTGAGAAATCGTTTAAAGCTTATTTCCATTTCATATTTTTGAGCAACATTTTCAATCATTGTCGTCAACAATTCCAGCATCACATGTCATGTTTTTTCTCTTTTGACATCATCATGTCGTCAATATCGCGTTGAGTGGCACGCCGTGTGAGTTTCATCGAGGGAAAAACTCTAAACATCCTTCCTTGTCACATAGAATTTATGCTGATTTCCAGCTGCCTGGCCGCGGCGATTCCAGCATCTTTATAGTTTAATTCTAGAATGATCCCCAGTTTTTGGCAGCTGACGATTTATCCTGTATTTGAACTTTAAAGACGCATCGCATCCTCCTTAAAAAATATAGAATGTCCATCCAGTCGCGTAATGGTCGGATGGCCCATTAGACATATAAGTAATGACATCTTGTAAAAGTAGAAAAGGTAGGAGATTTATGGAATAACTACTGGCACAATCTTTAGCTGCGATACAAAACTGATTCAACAAATATGCAAATAATTGGCTCGAAAATACATTTTAAGCCGCATTGGCAAAGGTAAAAAAGAATCTGTGTTTATAACACTCTTCGACAAGCTGGAAGAAGCAAATATTGATGTTTCTGGAGAACTTGAGAAAAAAGAGTCAAAGTCCAGTGTACTGTTCCAAAAGAATACAACAGTAAGAAGTTGTGACTAATGTTACAACATAATTTACGACTCAGGGCTCAGATCGTCTTGTGTAAGATATAGGGCATCCGAGATAGTATCCCAGCGAGGTATACATCAGTATTAAGTGCAAAATCAGTATGGAACTGGAATTAGATAGGAAATATCCTAAAGTCCTAGAATCTAAGATCATGATCTATATGAGCGCAATAGATACATTTTTCGGTATCTTCGAATGAAACAATAAATAGCATAATTACAAAACATTCTATTTGGAACCGACATGAAGCACTACATTACCAATTTAGTATACATCAAAAAATCAAGATCTCGCTGCGCTTGTAAATAAAAATATAATATTTTTGTCGTTGCCTTATTTTAGAATAAATTTGCACTGATCAAATCAGGTATGCTAGATCTATGGACTACCTATCAGAGAAGTTTAATAGAATGTCAACGTTAGAACTTAAAGTTTAAGCAAATGAATTTCGCAAATTCTAGTGTGAAAAGCCTCTATAGAGGGCCACTACAATTATCGTGCCAAATTATATTAAAAATAGAAATTAAAATTAGCTGCCCTGATTTTGAAAAATAAAAATAAAAAGTAAGTGTTTTTTTGGTCCGTTCCCTTGATTTTGAATAAATTTGCACGGTCTGACTCAACCTTATAGCTACTAGTAATTAATCTGAGAGCGTTAGATAGGAATGTAAGCGTTAAGAAGTTCTATGCAGCCTCGGCTCATTGAAAAAAAAATGAAACTTAGAATAGACTTACTTATGGTTAATCTACGTACTTACTGTTCCATGACAATTCTGCAACGAAGGAAATATTTCAGCGTCGTAACACCTGGGCATCAACAAAAGAAATCTCTCCACTTGTCGCATCGGAATCGCCCAGCACCAGAAATAATCCCGGTCCTTCACCGTCACACTAGATCTAAGCCCTCTACATAAATTTAAAAGACAAGTCAAAGAAAATTAGCCCATATTCAATTGTGACATTTGTGTTCATCTCATCATGATCATAGAATCGGAATGTTATAATTATGATCCCGAAAATATGATGTTAAACATACCAGCGATGCGAAGGCGCTCGCTGAACAGGCCATGGAATGTGAAACGAAGTTTAGCGATCAACGTTCATGACAAATATGCACTAGGAAATTATTGTTCAATCGAATGAGTGCACATTAATTGGCGCTGCTTGCGCACCCGCAGTGGCGTTTGCAGTCAGTGCAGAGTGCAGACTACTACAATCTAACGTTATGTTTCAATGAAAATTTGCCGTAAAAAAATGTACACCGCATCATCAAGATAGTCTAGATAATAATTGCACATGCCATGTTTTTATTTTTAACAATTTATAGACCTATAAATACTTTTTGCGATCTATAGGCCCTACAGTTTTGTACTGTAATTTTGTAGCGCCGGGGCGGGGTTGACCTTCGGTTTACGAACCGTTAGAGATCTACGTTAAAAAGATCTAAAGCGTTGACTAACGGTACCGGTACCCGCGGCTCACGTAAAATGGTAAGTGTTTGCTCGTTACTGGTTACTGAGGGCTCTGAGCCTCTTAAAGTTTTACAACACAATTTAACAAACATGTAATTTATCTAACCAACAATAAGATGCCACTAATAACATTAACAGTCGTGTCAAAGTTACGCTTTTGGATACGCTTGACTTCCTCCTCCTCCTGTCTCTGGCCTCACTGCATCCAATACCTTTGCAACGCAAACGTTTTTTAACAACCGAAGCTGAATGAAACGTTACTATCGATGGCAGTCGTGACTTTTAGATTGATTCACGTGCGCGTGTACCAAGCGCGTGACATATGGTTGCAGCTACTGTTCATGGCGCACGCTGTTGGCGTTTTGTGATCGCGGCGTTTCAGCGCTTGAATAAAACCTGGAAACCCGTCAGCTGCGTACATAGCGTGTCTTAGATGTCTAACAAGTGGTTTAATTTTCCACATTGCGTGATTGGGGGCAGACGTAGAAAAAAAAAAGCATAGGCCTACAGGTAAAAATAACCACTCCTAGCTATAACACTCAAAAAGAACTCGCAAATCAGTTCACGACTCTTGGGCTCCTAACATCAAAATGTTTAGATGACTATAACCCGGTGACATAAAACAACAGTGTTAGATGTTCACTTTGTGTGATATGAGGCGGGATATGAGCGAAACATGTAGGGCACACCAACCTACTCCCAGCTAAACACTTAGGCCTATAAGTACTAAAAACACCAATATACAGAGTCTAAGCAAAGTGTTTAAGATGTTCAACATGGCGTGATATGGGCAAGCATAGCCTACAGCGTAATAATATTAAACACTCCTAGCTAAACACCTACATAAGAACTCGCAATCTGAGTTCAAACTTGCTCTAAACACCAGGTGTTTAGATGACTAACAAAGTGTTAAGATGTTAAACTTTGTGTGATATAGGCTAAGCCAAACATACAGCGTGACCAACATAAACACTCCTACCTAAACACTTGTAACGTACTAAACACCAGGTGTTTAGATGTCTAACAAAGTGTTTAGATATTCAACATTGCGGGATATGGGCAGGACATATAGCGTGACCAAACTAAACACTCCTAGCTAAACACTAGTAAAACTCGCAAGAGTTAACACGTGCTAAACATACCAGGTGTTTAGATGTCTAACAAAGTGTTTAGATTTTCAACAATGTGTTTATTTCATAAACATGTCACATGTCACATTTTTTACAGTGTAGTTACCCTACATATGCAAGTTTTGTACATTTAGCAGTTGCGATTATTGCAGTCAAAGTAATAGTAAGCACACAAGAAATGCAATGCTTTCCAGTAGAGCGTAATAGCTGACAATGTAAGACTGACGTTAGATATTTCTTTTTAATATATGAATCTCTTAAGTGTAAAATCTCAGCAAATTTCTCCGTAACACGTTACTGAAAGAACACTGGTACACAATGTGAATTACTTACACACCCACCCACCCCCCCCACACACACACACACAAACACAGCAATACGCATGAACACAAACACGCACGCACACGCACATACACATACACCACAAACATCATGAACACAAACACGCACGCACACGCACATACACATACACCACAAACATCACACACACACACACACACACACACACGGACATATACCACACATATACAGATACACATATACACACAGGCACACATTATACACAATTAAGACCCACTCTTTACGTTTATTTGACGTTTGGAAACCTGGAATTGATTTAGAAAATGTAGTTGCTGATACGATGTAACTAATCCCCCCCCCCCCGATATCCAGTTAATACTGCCTGATCCTCGCCGAACTAAATCACACAAAATCTTCAACTTTAAAAAAGATACAATTCCAAGATTCGTGATCTCATGATCAATATCTCGTGATATTGCAATTTGTAACCTTTAAAAGCAAGGGGTTGGCGAAAGTAATATAATTTCGAGGAAGAAATTATAAACAGCTAGTATGTGCGTTGATGGCATTCGTTATACCAAGATAAAGAGATATGGAGGAGGATATATGAAATAACCGTTAAGGATTATTCTTGCTTCGAATTCTTTTTGACCCCGTTTGAAGATTCAATATTTGTCATCTTTCTTTATATATGTGGACATAATCGATCAATGTTGTAAAATTAAATCCACATTGAATTAAGAAAAATCTTGACGTCAGAGGGAAAGTCTAAAATTTCAGATATTTTTGGTTCCTGATTAATCAGCTGTCACCCTGGATGTACTTGAACATAATCGATCAATGTTGTAATACTAAAATGCATTGAATTAAAAAGATAACTTGATGTCAAAGCGAAAGTCTGAACTTTATTACGTATTGGTATTCCATTGATTTTATAATAAGGTTTACAGTTCTTACATAAGTTTCACTTGTAGTGTATGATTTG
The DNA here is from genome assembly GCA_001188425.1 of Eucidaris tribuloides. Taxonomy (NCBI): domain Eukaryota; kingdom Metazoa; phylum Echinodermata; class Echinoidea; order Cidaroida; family Cidaridae; genus Eucidaris; species Eucidaris tribuloides. Next base: position 16,531 of record JZLH01S0613644.1, read on the forward strand.
AAGACTTCAACATGGAAAATGATAAGTTATAAACCTGTAGATTTTTTTTTCATTTTTCCACATATACAACGTTGTCTATGTATCTCTTACTACGATTAAAGACAAGAGCAACTTTTATAATTGTCTAGATTAATTGCACAGTGACAAAATTCGTTCTTCGTCGTCGTCGTCTTCATAGCAAACTCTAATCAGAGCGTAGCTTCCCTTACGGCAACATGGTACAGACATCTGTTTTGAGCCATTCTAGTTGCTGTCTCCATTGTACCAAGTGCCTCCCTCACTGTTCTGTACCATCTACATCTAGGTCTTCCTCTACTACGCTTCCCAGGAATGTGTGCTACAAGGACTCTCTATTCCATACCATCATGTCTAATGTGATGTCCCAAATATCCTAGCTTCTGTTTCGTCATATTGCATTATGAGCTCATTCCTGACGTCTTAATTTGTTCGCCGTTCCACCCAAGGTACTCTCAAAATCCTGCGACAACAATTGTTTTCATATGCAGATATTCTTTGCCCATCTGCTTTCCGAAGGACCCAAGCTTCACAGGCGTAGGTTGCAATCGGGAAACTGCAGGCTCTAAGAACTCTGAGTTTGGTCTCCTTGTCTTGTCTTTGTCATAGTTTCTTCATACTATTCAGTGCCTTCAAACCATAGCTAGTCGACCAGGGCACACTAAATGTCAGGATGTCGGGTAGGGTTTGGGACACATTACCCACTTCCGACGGAGCACTACCCTATCCCGCCCTTGGGGTCCGCAACACTTTCTTCCCAGCCAGGTTGGAAAATGACCCCATTTCTAAACTTTTTAACTACACAAAAAATGAAACAGACAGAAGATGTTTGTCTCTTTCGCTGACGGTAGTGATTCATCATCACTCTTTTGGGCGATAAATTCTTCCGCGTTACGATGACGTTATTTCGGCATGATAACATTCCAGACTTCATGAAATACAGATCACCGATATAAGAGCCCCTGTGGCGTACGTCATCCATCTATAAGTCGAATGTGACGGCAGATAAACGACCGCCAATACTGGCAGACGATCAATTTTTACGCGCGCATTTATGATAGCAAAAACACGTGTTCTGAAACAATGCTAGAAATAGGACGGCATTGTTAAGCGACTTATGTAACGAATACAAGTAAATGTTTGGTGAAAATGAACTACATTTGAAGAATATGTAACTTTATTTATGTATAATATTCGTATATTCATTTATAATTAATAAATCGAATGCGACGGCAAATAAACGACCGCCAATGCCGTCAGACGATCATTTTTTTACGCGCGCATTTATGATAGCAAAAACACGTGTTCTGAAACAATGCTAGAAATAGGACGGCATTGCTAAGCGAATTATGTGAGTAAAACGTTTGGTGAAAATGAACTACATCTCCCGGAAATATGTAACTTCATTTATGTTTAATATTCGTATATTCATTTATAATCAGTTAGTCGAATGTGACGGCAGATAAACGACCGCCAATCATCAATTATAATATAGCCACTACTTTTCCTTCAAAGTTCATCTTGTCCATAACACTGATAATCATATCAGCAAGTAAACAAGCACGTCGACAAGAAACTAACCAACGCAACTTAAGTTTAAGATATTTGCATATTTCCATCAGTCAAATCCTGACATAAATTTTGATAGAAATCACGATATCAATCTGTGCGAGTCCTGTATATTGATCAAGCATACTTTCCATCTAATATATTTTGATGGTTCCTATTTAGAAATGTCAATCAATATACATGATTCTGGATTACAAGAAGGCAATACAGTATACATGCACTATTCCCTATGCAATCTAAACACGAATCAAAGTAACATGCATTACTCACTTTCCCATTCCTCGGTTCCCAAGTGAAAGCATGCAACATTTGAATGTCAATATGGAAACGGCTCAAATGACCAAAAAGCTTGTAGCTCTGACAGCTGGACATGTAAATTCTCCGTCATTTGCCTGGCGTCTCGACTACATATCCGCTAAAAAAGGTATCGTTTTACAATGCTTCCAGTTTACAAAGAGTCTGAGCTCTTCTTGCTTCCAGTGTCTTTGTTAAGGTTTGAAAAAGAAGTCCTGAAACACATTGCAGTTCAAAATGATTATCAAGTAATTTTAAAAAAGGGGAAATCAATGAGGGACCATTCCACTTCCTTCCCATTTACGGATGTATATATTCTATGTCCTCAGGACTAAATTCATCTACCGATATTTATCTTTATATATTTTGCAACTGACAGCATACCTGCCTATAATTTTATGCTCTTAGATGTTTATTTGTCCATTCAAACAATATATAGGTCAAATATAAAATTTTGACCAATATTTAAATCGGGATTCCACAATTTTAAGCAGTGCCTATAAGAATTTGGTCTGGCAAAAGTTACAGACTCTAAATTTCCGTCTCCGATTCGTGACCTGTATCTGACGCTGACGTGTGCTGTTATAAATCTGTAGAAGCAAACGTAAAGGTAACCGAGGAATACGATTCATAACATTTAGGTTAATACTTCATCATGGAGAACAGAAAAGGTACTTTGACCTTGACCTAACGTAAGAGTAAAACAGCACTTGAGAAGATTTGAGTAGTACAGATACTTCAGAATGGCTGCAACCGTACATTGATTAGAAGAAATACTTGTATAAAACGAAGGAATGACAACTGCATTGTCATGACAAGTCAATTTATCACTAGTTCTGCAGATCCCAAATAAACAACCCTACCCCCAGTAGCGTACAGCCAGATGGGGGGGGGGGGGGCAGACTGCCCCTGAAAACATTTCAGCTTGAAAATCTACGAAATCACCGGGAAAATGAAAGGAAAAGACGCACATTTTGGACTTAGTTACCGGGAAATTTGTGGCTCTGCCCCCCTGATAACAGGTACTTGTTACGCCGCTGGCTACCTGTGTCATGTTTGTCCAGTTTTGCACAAAACAATAAAATCGTGCACAATATACAAATACAATGATTTATTTAGAAATGTCACACACCGCCAGGGGTGTATCCAGGGGGTGTTTCATAAAGCTGTTCGTAAGTTACGAACGATTTTACGCACGACTGGTGATACCTTCTTGTGCTACATGTAAATGCATGAGAAACTGATTAGCACCCAAGAAAGTATCACCAGTCGTTCGTAAGGTTGTTCGTAACTTACGAACAGCTTTATGAAACACCCCCAGGATTATATTTGGGTGGGTCGTGATCATAATTCTCTTGACCCGCACAATCAAATAACAGGAAGATGTGATTGAAATGTATCTGATCAATGCCTTTTCATTTACATCATTCTGAAAAGGCCCTCGAAGAAATGTCTTTCGAAAGAGTGCGGACCTTTTGATTTTTTTCCGAGGGGGGGGGGGGTAGGGGGGTATACGACCCTCACGACCCCCTTGCATACATGTACACCTATGAACTTCCGTTCTCAAACAGTATAACTGTTACAACTACGTCACTAAATCGTTCATTGGGTCAGCAATAAATAATAACCAGTATTTACATGACGTCTTTCCAAAATATACACAAAGCACTCACACAGATACAACATAGTATATGTACAAGAATATTTTGAACCAAACCAAAACAAATAATAATACTTAACTTGATGTGATCACTTTACCAATAGAAACTAATCGAAAACCCTTATGAAGCTTGTGTAACATAACTTTCTTCAACAAACATCGGTGAATATTAGTAAATTATATTGTTAATACAAATTGATTTGATGAAATACTTTGATTTCAGGACTAAAGAGCGAAGTCGCGTGATGTAGATTGATCAAACATAGTATCATTTTCGCAGAGTAGTATTTTTCGCATACGCATTCATCATTGTTTGTAGTAACTTACAGTATATGACTTCATAATTTTAATCATTTCATTTTCCCGTCAACAGGTTTGTTTTTCGTACACGGCTACGTTGTTTTTTTCCCAGTTCAATCATCGCTCTTCATCAAATTGTCCCAATAAATTCAGATGTCATGTATTTTGACATCTTTGGACAGGGTTATTTGCATACTTATGACGTTGAATGACGCAAATGGAATCCTACCACCAAACAAATGTAATTTATTTACTTAACGTGAAATGTTTTATTGCTGTATTATTCGCTTGGCGTTATTTAAATGGGTATGGTAGTAGCACTTTCAGAAAGGAACCACTCACAAATGAGGTGGTGAATGCACCCATGATGTTACGGACGACAGACATGGTGTTAGTTTTCAGCACTCTCAGTATTACGGATAACACTCTTGGTGTCTTAATTTGAAGATCTTTGTTGCAAAAAGGGCTCAATACATTTTTACCAATATCGAGTTATTAGCATCATCACAGTCCCCTCTGTAAAACAGTGACAGCATGTAAACATAATTATGTTTATTTATAACTTATATTTATTAGCGTGTTGTATGATCTTCGACCGAAGAAGACATCATTCCTTTCAACACATTTCCCATCTCTCTGCCTGTGAATGACCTAATGGAGGTGACTTTAGGAAACTTATTTGTTTGGGAAGAAAATTGGATCAAGTTAATCAGACAAGAACACATAGCGTACGTGACATTGCCCTTACTGTTGCCTCACGTTCGTGGTCTTTATTATATAGTCAGGCAATGCAGACTTTATTACATTGAGCAGTCAATTTCATTTGTTAATCTTGCAGTGAAAACTGTTTATCTACCCCACAAGCAATAGCCTTCTGGGATGACTCTACGACGTACTGTTGCTTTGCTCTTATTTAAACGTAGCTTCATCATTATTTTTGTCTTTTTCGAAGGGTGGTGTGGACGGGGGGGGGGGGGTTAGAGGGGCAGTGGTTATCACATGGTTTCTTTTAGTCGTCGATATATGGTACTTGAATGTTTCTGATTGATGTGTGTGATTACTGGGGATCATTTTTTGTCGGAGACCGGAAGTACGCGTCAGGCGGTGACAAAAGGCGTGGACGTCTTGAAGCAATCATTGAGATGGATGACCGGGGGCCTATTTCATGAAGCGATTCGTAAAGTTACGCATGACGTTAGAAATGACTTGCATACGGCAAGTCAAATATGATTCTCATTCTATTGAAATCGTATCTGCTAATATTCCAATATGCAAATATAGATTAACACTCTTACTCCTGTCGGCAATTTCAATTTCAATGCAAAGTGCATTTTGGGGCAAAGTCTAATTGACATCAATCATACTTTTTTTAAAATGACGTGAAAAACTTTTGGCTCTTTACTTGGCACTTCAGATTTGAGTTGTTCGTAATGTCACGCGTAAGTTTACGAACAGCTTTATGAAACATCCCCTCCCCCAGCCTGGGAAGATTACTGAATTGACAGAGAATTAAATTATAGAAATTGCAATCGTCAACATCATCTCTTGAAAGAAAGCACCCCCCCCCCCACGCGCCATATCAGGAGTGAGCCAGTGCTCATACCAAGATTTTGAAAGACACCCCCTACGTCAGGTAATGGTTTACTTTTTAACATCCAATATATGGGGTATTTTCCAACATATTGGATCTTTTTCAACTTTCTAGGGTATAGTCAAAATGAATTTTACGGAAATACCCCATAGTTTAGAATTTCTCGGGTGATTTTCACCCGAGAAGCCAGGCCGAAAGTGACCCCATTCCCAGATGAAAGTTTTACGAGCGCGAGGTGACTCGATCCATGAAGAAGAGGGCCGAGAAAGAGTGAGTGATGTCTCTTCTGACTGGTCGATTGCTATTACGGAACGTTTTATATATTTGCCAGTTTTAGAAGCACCCTGTAGACTGTGCATATAATATACATGTACACAGTGTGGTACTCAATGACTTACAGTCTGCTTGTTATAATTACACTTAATTCTGATTACGGATAAAGGGCAATAGTTTAAAAGAAGCAGAGATTTCAAAATCTCAGAGTTTAACAAAGATTGCATAAATTGATGAAATGTGCGGGTTTGACTGTAATAACTGTATATGGAACAGAGATACCTTCCTTTTGAAATGTGGCTATCACACACAGACGAACACAAACACACAGACACACGGACACACACAGACACCGACAGACACACACACACACACACACACACACACACACACACACACACACACACACACACACACACACACACACACACACACACACACACACACACACACACACACACACACACACACACACACACACACACACACACACACACACACACACTCACATACACACACGCATCCCCCACACGTACACACACACATACACTTATATCTTTAGCATTATGATTAGGTGTACTAGTTTTAGTGTAGCGTCTCAATACCAATACAATACCACTTCTTCCTGTGATAAATTACCTACCCATTTCGTAGTTCAGGACAATAGCGAACTAGAACTTGGGGGCAATCTTTGAGAGCAGATAGTGGATATGATTGTTTTTCCTGCGGTATTTTGCAATCAAGTGATGAATTCAGGTGAAGACCGTCGATGGAGGCGTTGTGTTTGATTGACGAATATCTATTTCGTGGCGTGAGTATATTCATAATCAAAGTAAGCGGATAGAATAAGGCTACTGATCACCGGGCGATTTGTCCCACATTTTTAGATCAACACACTATGCGCCTTGAGGCAAATTGGCAACGATATAGTTACACGGTACGCGATATGTAACTGCAGCACTCCACTTCAGGGAAATTCGTGAAGGAAATTTGTTGTTTTCTGTAATGAATTAAGCAACTTGTTTCCGAGTACCTCATTCATGTTTACTAGTATTGATTATCATTATTTAAATATTTCACTACAATAAGAACGATTTCATTTTACTGTGATGACCTCAGAACTTCTCGTTATAATATTACTCAAACGTTACTTCGTGTATTTTTTGTTGAATTTAAAGCAATGCAAGGGAGTTAAAGACAGTGGTAGAAACAGAATAACTTAATGTGAATGGTACTTTCAAGTAGATTACCGAGCTTATTAAAGCTTTAATAATACTGGCCATGATGCATATCTTAGAATTCCTATAACTTCAATACGAGATGATATGGAATAGAGGGGATTGCGCCAATTAATAAAAAGAATCAAAGCAATAACAATAACGTTTTAAGATAAGAAATTAAAAGTTCCCTCTTGAAAATCAGTTGTCTTATGTAAGACTTCCACAATAAATGAAAATATAAATTCAATAACCAAATAAATGAATGAATGAATGAATAAATAGATAAAAAGATAAACAATAATAAATGAATGAATGAATGTATGAATAAGTAAATAAATAAATAAATAAATAAATAAGTAAATAAATAAATAGATAAATAAATAAATAAATAAATAAATAAATAAATAAATAATGAATTGAATATAGCATATCATTTGGGCATGCATTCCACTCATGTTTGCATCATCCGTACAAAGATACACCTGCAGGTGGAATAATTTCATATCGCATTATTATATTTCATTAAGGTAATGAATTTAAATATGTAGGCCTGGAAGACACCGAAAACTGTTCCAGAGGCATAGGGCATAGTAGTGATTGACGTTCTGGCATACCTTTACTGTAATTATTTCCACACGGTAAGAAAACATCGGGGTTATGTGACACAAACAGAACGTTACTTTTATTTAAGAGATCGCCTGAAACAATAGCACGAACTAGGTCATGCACGTTACACTGTCCACGAAGAAACTTCTTCCTCTTCATCGTAGGCGGCGCGATTTACTTCTTCGTCATCTACTGCAGATAAACCCGTGGAAACTTTGAGACGTCGAGCTGATTTTCATTTCGGTGCTTCCTTTTAGGCCGGGGGAAGGGCACTCTCGTAAAGTGTATCAGTATAGGTTTGTACGGTCCTTAAGACCCCCATACAGATTGGATAGTGTACTGACTATTAAGTGGCTTTATACACTCTAAAGAAAAAGGGTCCTTAAATGGTTCCCAATTTATCACAATATATTAGCAGCACTTTTCCATTTAAGGGGTTCTCATTAGCACCATCCATGCCCTAATTGGTGCCATGAAGAACCACGTCTACTCAAAATGACGCCAATATGCACCCATAAATGGTGTTGATAAAATGGAGCCGTTATTGTGACAAAAAATTTCTAAATAGAACCTTTTAAGAACGTTTTATTTTTCTTAGAATTCTTTGAGGGATCCGATTTGAACTTTAACCCAACATTCCTCCCTTAAATGGGTTCTGGCTATGAGATAAGACGTCAAACATGAATCAATTTTTCCCTTAAGGCTTAAATGTTAAGGGTACATATAGTTCGACTCGAATAAGACATGAACGATTCTTAAAACAAATCTGTTACTTATTTATTTACTTATTTATTTGTGTATATCAATTTGTATTATGTATTCACTTACTGCTTATTTTTCTATTTTTGGAGGGGGAGGAGGGGTGGGGCAAATTCTGAAAAAATATCGGTTGTCAGTCGGGCTTCACCAGGGCGGAAACATTTTTTCTCAAATTTTTATGCTACAAGTCATACACGTGGGCCGAGATTTAGTCCTGAAATTAAGAATTTGATCCTCAAAGGACACCGTACATGACCGAAGCTTATGACGTTTTGCGTCTCGTCGAAAAATGTAAATTGGATTGAATTTCACAAGTGTCCGTCCGATGACACAACTCTTGAAAATGTGATTTGCTCAAACTGCGCCCAAAAGTCTCACGTTTCGCTCATTATTGTGAAGTACAATCCGCTGTTATAAAAAATGTTAAGCCTTGGGGAACACATTATCTGTACCGGTGACTGGTTAGGCGTTAATGTGAAATGTTGCATTCTGAGATATCAAATAATGAGAATATCTATATTTTATAATAACCCCACAGGCCTTGCGTCCAGAGAGTAGTCAGTTAGTGCTAGAGAGGTATACTGTCATATTTTATAACTTTTGTGGGCAGGAACAAATGAAATTGGGATTGTTAGAGAAGTGGAAATAGTGTGAAAAAGTAGCAATTTTTTTCCGAAAAGAAATGTAACGCGTGAATGACATGAATGAGTAGTGAAATGTGAATGCGCAAAATCAGTATACCCAGCCAAAAAGTTTTATTATTTAACTTAAACCTAACTAAAATTTAATAAATTTGATGCATACATGTAATTATGATCATCTTTTAGATTTTATATCAGACGCAGTGTTCAGTTCAACTTCCTCGGTGTTAAAAGTAATATCTAGGGGTATGAATTAACTCTCTCGGTGTTTAAATAATAGCCAGACAAAAAAATCCCACACATCATCTGGTATCGATTTAACACCAAAGTGATTGCAGTATATACCTTACTTTGCCTTCAGCCTATTTCGCTCCACTGCAGGAGGAAGGCCTCTTCACCAATTTTCCACTTCACTCTGTCCTTGCTAATGCCGCGTTTACACTATGTTCGCGGCGGCCACGGCAACCACGTTTCAGGCCACCGTGGACAAAACGGGATGGACGTGAGACCACGCGGGAGGACGGGCTGGGCAAACGTGACAGTCCGTGTTGCCGTGGATGCCGGGCCAGATTTTTTAACCATCAAAACATTTGCCACGGTAGTGACGGTGAGGATGAGAAACCTAGTAGGCCGTAGGAAAACGAGGGGAACGCAATAAAACTCGATAGTACGTTATAGGCCGTAACAGTACTTGGAGGTGATCCGTAGTGGGTCTTTCCACGTGGTCTCGCATCCATCCCGTTTTGTCCACGGTGGCCTGAAACGTGGTTGCCGTGGCCGCCGGGAACATAGTGTAAACGCGGCATAATAAGATATATAATGCATTTTCATGCATTTTCATACAAAGTATTTCATTATATTTCAGAGGTGGCGCCAGGGTCAATTCTGGGGGATGGGGGTGAAATCCGTCAGGAAATATTTGGCCGGCCACCAAAAAATAAATATCCTGGCCAAATAGCGAGCGAAAGCAACAAAAAAAGGAGGGGTTGACCGACGATGACGAACAAAATATGTTCACGGCAAAAAAAATCTTAGGGGCAAAATTTTCGAAAAAAACATTGAAAGCCCCCTAAGTTTCATTACTTTGAAAACAATAGGGACGGACGTCCCTGCCCTCCTCATGTGGCGCCGCCCTACTATATTTTTTTTTATTAACACTATTTTCAAACGTGCAGTTTTACAACTACATACAATGTACATATAAAGTCGCCATCTACCCAATCAAAGTGGTGGGCGTATCAGCGAATAAAATAGCAAAGAAAACTCGTGACATACCGTGGAACCTCCCAACTTTTGTGCTTTGTGCTTAAAGGCATCATAATATGACGATGTTCCCAGTTTAAGAAAATATTATATTATATTATATACATAATCCTCCATGCTATAACTTGTCTCTGATAAGATGAAGCCCTAAAAATGTACTTTAAAACATTAAGTGATCTTAAAAGGTGAAATCAACGAGCGAACATTCCAGTTTCCCCCATAGACTGTTGTGTTATAGAAGTTCTGTCAACGGGACAACTCTTAACGCGCCAAAGTGGCCAATATGCACCACATAATACACACAGTATCCATAGAGCGGTAATTTTGATGGTACGTTAAAAGTTAATTCATTCGCCGAAATTTATCCGTACATATTATGTTCCTGCATGGCAGCATAACTTTCCAACGTTTTGTATTCTATGGTGCTCATTTTGTCCATTTAAGTACTATTACATAGCTCAGACTATTTGACAATGTTTGTAAATTGAGCTACCACAATGTTAATAGAGTGTCTTTAAGTTTATGGGTCACCGTTCGTATAGCCAGTAGCTATCACGGCCATTATACAGTACAAATGTTGTTAATCATCAACACGACCTCTTGGATCGAGATTTTTTGGGGGGGTCGTCGTGGGCGAAATTGTAAATGCATAATTCTTCCGGAGGACACGCCAAATTCATGCTGAGGATTTTATGTAAAGGTGTTTTTTTTTGTCCACTTAGTGCTTCCTTAAGAAATGAAACGATTTATGACGGGTGACAATTTCAATTCCTTCCGCCAATGTGTGTCGTATTTATTTGTACACTCGATGTACGCCTGAAGATGTGTGCACGTTTCTACATGACTGTGTGTAGAACGTGTTGTTTGACCGAAAAAATAGTGCTATACCTGTTGCAATCAATCAGTATTGATCTGAATTTTTAAGTCCGCCATTTGGGGACCAATTGTTTGTAATAAATATGTTTTAAGATTAAATATATATGTTTTGCAAGTAATTTAAAACGTTTGCATGCATTTTAGTTCGTAGCAAAAGAAGATGCAAATGAATTGCTTTAATTTACGTAATAATTGATTTGTTTTCTAATTTGTATTTATTTATTTTTTTGCGCAGCACAAGGGTGTTATCAACTCTGAATTAGGTTTTATGCCTAAATCTCCTCTCCATTACGCTTGCGATATTTCTTCTTACACAACATAATGCGTATAACGGCAAGCGAGGTTTTTTTTTTGGGGGGGGGGATAAAATAACTGATGAGTCCTTTACATCGGGCGTCAAATTTATCTCATACCATTTTTTTACTTACTTTTAGTTATTGTATTCTTAATAACTAGATATAAATGTTAATAGTTTTATGCTGACAAACTATCTGCTATATTTACCTCATTCGGCCGTACCGGAAAGAGAAATGATTTATAATACAAAGTGCTGTATGTCAGCGCGAACGTCATTTATTCGTGTGCGGAGTGTTATTTATCTCTCTGTAGAGTGATTTCGTAAGTTGATATATCAATTTGTTCAGGAAATATATTCATATCCAGTTTGCCCCAGAAATGATGTATAGTTTAGATTTATACGTCAGAGGATATTCAACGGAAATGTAAATATTTTGATCTTGGAATAAAGATTTTTTTCCAGTTTTAATAAAATACTGCATTTCTACGTACATGTATGAAATATATTATTTTCAAATAAAAAATAGTTTCTTTTTATCAAACAAGTATAATTACAAGTAGTAGATTATATTTTTCATGTTTTTCAAACCTTTTTTAAAAAATATAATCGAACCAAAATAAACATTACATAAGGGTATTGCAAGTGTTATTCCATTCGTCGAAAATAAGCTTTACTATAAGAATTATATAAAATGAACAAAATAAATATTTCCTTTGTCTACTTCTCTTATAGTTATCAACCAATGCCATTAAGACATTTTCAGCTTCGTATTTGAGACCTTTCTTTGAATGATGCAATTGATAAGAAGAGAAAGGTTATCCTAAAACGCACTTTGTAAGTAAACAAGGAAACACGGATTCTGCAGCAGATATGAAACTGTATTTACACATCAATTGTGAATTAAAGAAACTCCTAAATGATTTTGACTGATAATGAAAAAAATTAAAACAATAATATAAAAAAAACAGAAGAATCTTATGAATTAATCAACCAGATACCTGGGACGGTGATAAGTATGTGATTTGGTGCACGGACTGCACGAAAACCGTTAATAATTAATGTTAATATCCTTAATATTAGACCCAAACTACGGATCTCCACTTTTATATCTTGAAGCTAATCGTATACAGATCACTCGTCTTTGAAACATAATAATCAGTCTCGTTGTTTATGACAGAGATACGAGAATTTAACTTCGCATTTTTTCACCAGGAGGAAAGACATGAATCGAAACCAAATAAATTAACTCTTTGCCAACGATGGACTAGTTTCTCGTCACCCAGAAATCACTTCATCGTGCATTATATTTCCCAGATTTCGCCTAAAGGTGGCGTCACACCCTTCCGAACTTGACACAAGATAGCCATACGAATATAGAATTTTCAATTACGCGCGAAGCTGGTCCCAAACTTGATCAATGCAGCCAATCAACAGCCGAAGCAAGTACGCTGCTTTCAAAAGGTCACACGATGGTTTAAGATGCCCTCACGAATCGCCCGATGTTTTTACGATCCGAGAGCCGAATTTGAAAATGTCCTCAATCGTGTGTTCATCTTTGCTCAACATCGGAATAGTGTGACGGATGCATAAATATTCTGAGAAGGTTACCACACGAAGTTAGATATACACTGTCAAGCAGTGCACAGTAGTCATCAATAATTGCGCACTTTTAATTTGACTATAACACGCATTTTCCATAGACCCCAACACGAGTTAACTCGCACTTAGTCTCCAACGGGTTAAAACAAAACTTCAAAATAATTTAGAGTTCTTAACTTCTTGGAGTTTATGTGGGCCTAAGGCGGAATTACCATTAATGTATTCAGATTACACTTTAAAAACTAGGACAAAAACGTTTAATTATCTTAAAGTGTTACCCTTGGGCCATTCCATGGTATTTAAAGTATAGTTTGTGACTAGTGATTTTGAGAAATATTAGACCAGTGGTTTTCCAACTTATACTCCTTGAAGGTCCGGATATGATTACCATGAAAGCTGACTAAAGTGGTCTGGTACAATGTGCAAAATGAATTCACAGAATAATCAATTATTTAGATACTTATAATATAAGTTTACTTCTATTCGACACTCACAGTGATTTTAAAAGTTAATGTAAACAATGATAAAAATGTATCGGTACAATTGCTGTTGGAAAAGACCTGCAGCACACACAGTAATTACTACATTTTTATTGAATACTCAAGCCAATCCAAAATAATGAGGCTTCTTGTTTACCCGTTATCTAAAATTGGACTTACTTTACGGCCCAAAAAGGTGGAAGAAACGCCTCGCGGTCGGCATCCATGTCCTCTGCGGTTAGGTTCTGGACCGCGGTCTGGACTTTGGGAAGCCCTGCAATAGACAATGGACAATGTTTCCTCTTAAAATCCTTTTAAGAGCTGGCAAATGCAGGCTGTCATGTTTACAATACGGGATTGTTGGAAGTTTGGCGGTTGATGTTACTCGTCAATGTTTGTTTGTTGTTTCTCGTACAGATCCGCTGCCAGGCAGACGACACCAATACCAAATAACACAATAAACATGTACGAAACGTCAAGACTCCTTCTTCTGGCCGCCATTTTGGTGGCCCTTCTCGCGTGCCTTCCATCGCTCGGTCAGTGCTTTGCCCTCTACGACACGGACGTCGACGACGGCGACGACGGCGAGATCATGTGGCGAAGAGGATTTGTGGCCGATCCCGTACCGAGGTCGCCGATGACTCCCAGCATCATGAGCAAATATCTACAACACTTAGCCGCACGACGACTCGTACAAGGTCCAGGTAAGAGATTTTGGATAAACTTGAGGCTGCCACTCAAGACTTTAATATCCCCCTACGCTGCATGCGTATTTTTCCGTACGGACACCACTTTTCACCTCCGTCCAATAGCCCAATTTTCCCCTACAAAAATCCACTTTTCCCTACGAACTTACGATTTCCGCTGTAGACTACTAAGTAACCTTACTAAATGCAAGAGATTGATCACGGTTTCTTTGCCGGAGATGGACAATGGACTCGCCCAAACAATGTCTACACATCACGAATATACACGAGAATTCTTTGAAATCCTTTGGGGATTTAAGAATATTTCTGAAAATGGTCAAAAATCCCTACAAATCATCAAAACTCCCCATTTTCCTCTATAAGGTCATTTTCCCGTAGTTATCCCCTACGAGCCTTGGTTGGATATCCTATGCGCCAGGGTTGCCATTTTTCCGATTCTTAAAACGCCAAATTCGGTGAAAAACCCCCCACCAAATTTGTATTATGCATATCATGGGTAGCATACCCAAAATATGGTACGAAATGACGTTCTAATCAATTTATAACACCTTTGAAACCTCTGCCGCGGCCGAAAATTTGGGTGCCGCGGTTTACGCGCAGCCAGAGTTTGCAATGAAAGTACATGCGTGCTGCTACTTTTGGACCCAAGCTTGTGGCACCTATTTTCCTAAAAATCGGGCTTTATAATGATGTTTTTTTGTAATGTCATTGTAAAATGCCCCCCCCCCCCCAAAAAAAAAGTTTAAAGGCGTTTGACATGCACTTTGAATTCTTGAACGCCAAACGAAATTTAAAAAAAATGGCAAATTTGGTGTTTTTGGCGGTAAAAACGCCGAACCGGCAACCTTTGGGCTGTAAATCGTCGGATGGCGGCAGAACGTGGTATGCGTGCGGAAACTGAAAACAAAACAAAACAAAACATTTTGTTCCCGACAGAACGTAGTCTCGAAACGACCTTTTCTGGTGTTCGTCAAATAATTACCCATGGAAATTACTGATTCAAATTCTGCACGAAAAAAATGTATTCAATAACCAGCTCATGAAGTTTCATTCAAATTAAATATTTTTAATTTAAAGTTATATGGTGCATGCACAAACACACACACACACACACACACACACACACACACACACACACACACACACACACACACACACACACACACACACACACACACACACACACACACACACACACACACACACACACACACACACACACACACACACACACACACACACACACACACACACACACACACACACACACACACACACACAAACCTACACAAATACACACATATTCACATATACACATAAACACACACGCAGACGTTCATATATTTCCACAATTTCTTGATTTCACTAGTATGACGTCATGCATCTCTGCAATAATTAATTTCATACAGTGAAATTTAATTAAAACAAAATAAAGTAATGTCTTCAACAATTCATTGTAATATTACGCAAATGTTTGATTTGTTTCGTCATATTCCACAAACTCAAAAAATGATGTATTTATTGACGTATCAATTGGAAAAGGAGATGGGCTATTAACCGCCTACCTCCCATTATTGCTGAGTACCATTTTCCCCTCAGGAACCGTTTGAAGTGGTGGCGTGTCACGTATTAGGGTAGGCGAGTAATGTAGATTGCCGACTTGAACACCCTTACTTGAACAGAAGCTGATTTTATGGTTCTCTTCGCTGTGAACAAATGCACAAAGTTTAAGCGTTAGTTACAAGTAAATATTTTTTTGTATATGCACTCTCAGAAAAATAGGTTCAACTTTGCACCTTTGAAGGTCTGAAAGGTGCAAAGTTGTACCAGTAAAGGGGCTCCCAGTGTGGCATGCATGGTCTGTACCTTTCAAGGTGCAGAGTTAAACCTATTTTTCTTTGTGTGTACCTATAATTTTCATAATTTTAACTCCATTTTAACGATTAAATACTGTTGAGTAGACCTTGAATATGGGTTAACGAGAGTGATTTGATATTGGTATACTGTTCTAGTGTAAAATACAATCGTATGCTGTGAAAACTATATATAATCTTGCTGCTAAGAACCTCACTGTAACGTTCGAGAAATATTTATTTATTAACAATATTGGTGCAAGTCCAGGTCACTATGGGTCTATATAATTTGTGTCACCCCCTCCCCCCCCCAAAAAAAAAAAAATACAGACGTGCTTTGTTCATGGTAGCTTAAGGACTAGGCTTTGAATTATGATTAGGACTTTAATGAGAATATGTACAGGAATATAGTTAGTAGTACCTTTAACAGGTTTTACAAGAATTCATCATCGGCAGGTCTTTTGCAACAGTAACTGCATACACACACACACACACACACACACACCACACACACACCGCCACACACACACACAACACACACACACACACACACACACACAACACACACACACACTACACACCACACACATATACACACACACCACACACACACACACACACTCACACACACACACACACACACACACTCACACTCGACAAACAACACTCAAAACACACACACATGCACACCACACACTCACACACACACTACACACACACAACACAGACTCACATACAAACAACACTCACGCACACACACACACGCACTCAACACTCACAAACACACCATCGCACACACACACACACACACACACACACACACACACACACACCACACACACACACACATACACATACACACACGACACACACTCACACACACGCACGCACAACAACACACACACACACACACACTCACACTCACACTCACAAAACACACTCACGCAACACACCCACACGCACACAACAACACATTACACAGACATATAACACACACAAACACACACATACACACATGCAGAGACAAGATACAAAACGCATGTGTACACATTCACACACGTAACTTACATTTCAGTTTATTGACAATACTTTACTATCATTAACTATAATTTTTGAGCTAAACGAAATTACTACATCTACATAAACCCTCACGTGAAAATCATTGTATCGCAAATACATAAATTTACTTAAATATATTTATACACCGAAATTCATGTATACATCGTGATGTATCTGTTAAATAGTTGTTGGACTCTGGATGTATACTAAATCAAAGTGAGTTTCAAGCATACTGCAGTGATGGTATTACAAGAGGTTAATGCCCTCATAAATATGATAAAATATGTACATTGATTCGGAGCTGTTCAATGAATAGCCTATTGAGAGTAGTGATGGCGCATTATTCCCAGATCTTTTTCACTTTGCGTTTTTTACGTTGTTGCAGAATCAAATTACGTCCACTGCTTTGTATTTTCGAAGTATGTCCATCTGTGATGTACAGTACTATTAAAATCCATCTGGAAAAGTGTCACAAGCAGTCAAACAAGGGGCGGCGCCAGAGTAAAAATCTGAGTGATGGGGCGAAATCCGTCAGGAAAACATTATTTTGTTGGGGAGGGGGCGACCGCCCCTGCCTCTCCCCGTTGCGCCGCCCCTGAGTCAAACACATTTTACTGAAATAATAAAGTAGCCTAGTCCATTATATAAATATGTGATAATTATGACAGTCTTAGAAAGAAAAAAAAACATTTAATCGCGTGGCATGACCGGCAGAAGGGCCCTAGCATATTTTCCTGGCAGAAGGGCCTTAACAGTAAACTTTCGCTAATATGAGAAACATTGGCTTTGAACTTAACAGACTGACAGGAGGATCTAAAAGTATCACACGACTTTGATTTCCTGTGAGAAATGCCGATTTGTTTTTTTTTAGGTTAGAGGTAATTTAACGTTAAGGCCCTTCTGCCGGGAACATTATACTAGGGCCCTTCTGCCGGACACATCATTTGCTTGCTACAATGGAGGTCCTTTCCCGATACAGCCAATCATATCTCGAGTAATTTTAGTATTGCAATTTGGTGCCTTTGTGTCGTTAGTGAATATGGAAAGCTTAACGCTCTACTCCATTTCATTGGGTCCAACGTCTCCATGCCCGAACTCCATCCTCTTCCAATTTCGAAATTACCATTTTCACTTATGTCGTAATCATTGTATAGGCCAAAATGTGATGAGGCGAGATAGGCACCATTTATTTCGGTAAGAGAAATAGTTCTTATAAAGGAAGCACATCCACGAGGCTGAAAAACAAATAAGTAGTGAATGGGGTCAATCAAATTGCCCTCTTTTTCGAGGGGAGGGGTCAGTGGGGGTGGAGTCAGCACACATTTCAACATGACATAGACAAGGCAACCTACCAAAGACCTCAAAACCCATTTACATGTATTGTACGTGTTGTCTATCTGTATCATTTGAATGAAGTCCTTACTTTCTACATGGTTTCCCGCCCATTTTCGTCAACTGTTATGAAATTTCGTCGAGTTTCACTTCACTTTTGTCTTGAGGAGAGCTGGGCGTGTGAATGCTATTTACAAATTGGTCATTCGGTTATTGCAACAAGTCGCAAATAATAATTTTAATTCAGAATAGTCAATCGTCATTA
Source organism: Eucidaris tribuloides (assembly GCA_001188425.1). Taxonomy (NCBI): domain Eukaryota; kingdom Metazoa; phylum Echinodermata; class Echinoidea; order Cidaroida; family Cidaridae; genus Eucidaris; species Eucidaris tribuloides. The sequence continues at coordinate 35,190 of JZLH01S0613644.1, forward strand.
CAATTCGTCACCGCTAACGAACTGACGAACGGCCGACAGATGTTAAAAGCAAATTCGTCTTTGTTTAAGAAAATTCATTTAATTCTAATCTAAATTGGTCCTGTAGTGCCCTGAATATTATATACAGACGAAGCTAAATGAAATTCTGACGAAACTGGTTTTAAAAAGAGGAAATTATTTTTGCGCTCAAGTGCTCAGTGACTGTGACCGACAAATAGAAATTGTATGTGACGAAACTACGTGACAAATCTTGTTAAACAAATCGAAAAAGTTGTCAATCTAAACACAACAAAAAAAGTAACTACCCCCTTTTCAAAATACCATAACTTTTTACAGAAACAATTTTGAGCAAAATAATTTCGCAAGGGTGTTTCTGCACTAATTGACTAACTTCTGTCTGAAAATGTGATTGATCCGTGAAGTCATGCATGAGTGAGCACGTATTAAAGGCGAAAATGTCACTTTTGAAAAGTCACAAGGGTCATTTTGAGGTATTTGTGATGCAGGATTTTGTACAAATTCTGTTTCTGTTGAATGATTAAGTCGCTATTCATTTTAATCACCTATTGTTTGACCTCCCTGTCACATCTTTTGGCACTTTTCGCATATTCTACGCTTCAGTGAGCTCAATTAAAAAAATTCCATCCTTCTTCAATTTTGAAAGAGTAAAATCCATTAAGTTCATTGAAAAAGTTGAAATCCGATATTTTTCAGCAAAATGTATCTTCACATGTTGTACGAACATAAGAGGTTGAAACCATGTTATGGGTTCAGTGAGCACACTTTATAAATAAAGCAAAAAATACCATTTTTACCATTATTTTGGCGTAAGAGATGATTCCTGTGACTTTTGAAAAGTGGCATTTTTTGCCTTTAATGCATGCTCACTCATGCATGGCTTGACAGATTAATCTTGTTTTCACACAGAGGTTAGTCAATGAGTGTAGAAATCTTCCTGACAAATTATTTTACTAAAACTTTTTTCGTTAAAAAACTATGGTAGTTTCAAAAAGGGGGTAGTTACTTTTTTGTTGTGTTTAGTTGACAAAAGACTAAATTGGAGTTAGTATACACATCACCTGACATCTCAAGACGAATCTGAATTGACAATTATTGTTGTTGTATGAAAACAGTTTGAAAATGAGCGGGAAACGTATATAAGTTATATTTACGTGTACATATAAACTTACTTTGATTCCGTGCCGTACTCGTATTACTGATTTCACGTTTTTGTTCCTTTTTACATTGGCAGATTTTGACAAATTTAGCGCTGAAGAACGTAAAGGATGATTGTACAATTAGGGAAAATTACTGCTTAATGACTTCGTAGTTTTGGTTGTCGAGTACAGCGTAATTTCACCCAAGTAGGAATAATTACTGTAATATTCGATGTTCTCTGCAGGGAAAAGAATAGTCAATTCGGAGCCGATTTTGGAGCCGACTCACTAATGCGACAAAAATTAATGGGATGCCATTATACCATCATGTACTGCCATTTCGTTGAAATAAATCGGAATCTCCATAATTCAATAACACTCTTATTGCCCAAAAAGCGAAATTTGAATTCCAACTTCTGTTTTAAGAGTCAAGTGCAATTCCGGACTTGCTAGCGAAACTCAATCATGTCGATTTAAGTGCTTTAAGAATCTGTGCGATCCCTGGATACACGCTATATGTTCGCGCCAAAAAGAGAGATTTTCCCGCCCTCACAAATCTCGCATGCAAAAGAATGACATGGTCATCGACTCCTTGCAGGCAAGATCGACCAGCTTAAACTTTTTGCTTATTCGACAGAAAACGAGTATTGTGTTACAACTGTCCTGTTAGTATGTAGCCCGCATTACAGGCAATCAGACTGCTTCGATTAGGGATATGTTCTCTAGTCGCAAGGGATCGGGATTGTAGCCCCGGAGCTGAGCGGCGCCCACTGCCTCTTCGATATGCAAGCAGGTAGCATGGTTGCGTTGTACATGACTTGTATAATGATGTAACATTTCGTTTGTCATTAGTAGATGGTTGAGTTGTGGATGTAAAAACTGCGCATAGGTGAGGTCCGTACAGTGACAGCTTCGAAAAGTCTGGACAAAATACTCTAAGAAAAGAACAAAAAAAAAACTCTTAAGAGGTTCCCAATTTGTCACGGTAGCGGGACCATCTTTGTATTAATTTGCACCATTTTGCCCAAAATGTTCTCATTGGCACCGCACTGCCCGGATCCATGTTTTCAAGAAATGTGTTCACGTCGAAATGGTGCTAATAAGTAGCCAAAATGGTTTGGCGAAAATGGTGTCTCTATTGTAACAAAATGGTTCTAAATGAATCTTTCAGGAACTTTTTTGCCATCAGGAACTTATTTCTTTTCCTGTTGTAATAATCTCAGTAGTTACTGTTAAAAGAATCCCATATGTGTTAATACAAGTTGTAGTTATCTATGGAAATACAACATTAAAAAACTTTAAAAAACTTGTATATTCATGGCGAGGCATTGTCTTGTGTCCTTCATCAAAATTAACACACAATTTTCTTCTTCGTGTATTTTACTGTCAAACAGAAAGCACAGTATTACTGGGATGAATGACATTGTAAAACTGAAACTTTAATCTGTTAATCGAACCAAATGCATGCTGTAGAGATTTGATTTTGAATGTATTTTATCGCCAGACAAAATACAAAGTGAATTGTTCTTTCAGCACGTAAATGCATCATTTAACTATGTAAGATTGACACTCTGTCTCAATGGGAGCCCGGATAGCTCAGTTGGTAGTCTAGATTCTAGCCGAATTATTTCGTCTTAATTTCTCCGAGTTTGCAGCCAAAGCCCCAATATTTCGCCAAGCCGAGTGGGGGCGTTTAACCCAGTGATTGCGCCGCCCTCACTCGGCTTGGCGCGATATTGGAGCTTCGGCTGCAAACTCGGTGAAAATATTAGTAAGACAAAATAATTCGACTAGATTCTAGACTACTCAGTTATAGAGCATTGTCCTTGGTAGCCGAACGTCTTGGGTTCAAATCCCACTCGGGGCATTGTGTATTTCTCGTACTAAAAATGCTTAATTCTTTATATATCTATCTAATCCTACTACTTTACTATTATCATCATTTAACTATGAGTTCAGTAAAAAGAACTCTTACTTATTTTATCCTTCTATGCTACTAGTGCCGCTCATAGCCCTTAAAATACAGCTCACAACGATCATTAAGTGCTAGTAAAAAAAAGAAAATCAATGACCGACTATTTCGGTTTCCGCCTGCTGTGTTAAAGATGTTTTGACCTCAGGATATTTAGTCATGTGCCGAGATTTATCTGAACATAACTTGGCCAGTGACACAACAATGTGTAATGTTTGTGTTCTAGTGTTTTTATTTGTCATTTCAAATACTATCATTTAGGTCAGAAAACGGAGCTTCCACAATGTTAAACAATACCTTTAACTTGTTTAAGGACGGTGGTTAAGATTTTTTGTCCCCAGGATATTAAGTCATGTGCCGATATTTGATTTGATTTGAATTTATTTTTTCATTTTTGCATCAAGAAATTCATGTGAAACAATACATATGTGAATAAATCAAAGCCCAAGTTTAGTTTTGGGAATTTTTTTTAATTACTTGAAAGCTTTATGTCCAAAGGTCATATCACACCAATAACAGATTCTGAATGTCTTTTGTTTTTTGTTGTAATTAATTAATGAAAAATCTTGGGGGGGGGGGGACCCCCGAGATTACGGGGTACCCCCGAGATTTTCGACTATATTTTACATTATAGCATCCAAAGGATTAATAAGGTGTTAGGTTTATCCGAGTTATACCTCATCAGAAAGAGCAGACTTCTGCTTTTTATATAGTCGAAAATCTCGCCCCCCCCCCCCCGAGATTTCTTCATTTAATTATTTAAAAAAAAAAACAACGAAAGGACAGTTCAGATATCTGTTATGGGGTGTGATATGACCTTTGGGCCATAAAGCTTTCAGAATTAAAAAAAAATCCCCAAAACGAAACTTGGCTTTAATACACACTGCCATTAATAATAGCATTTACATAATTCATTTTTCACATTGTTGCATTATACAGCGCTGCTATCAAAAAAAAGTAGACACTTAGAAAAACACATTATTTTAAAAATTGTTTTTCGTGATTTAGAGATTATTTTTTTTATATGGAATATATTAGCTTGGATCCTAAGGTATCTGATTGACATAATTTGGTGTGAAAGTATTTCACGCATTGAGTGAGCACAAACCCACTTTGCTGCCAATCGGCCAAAAATGCATTTCCGCGCACGAGAATATTGTTCTTATAATCAGTGTTTAAATACCTCAGCAGACCGGTGCTGCAGAAGCCTCTCAACACTGATGTGCCATAAGGATTGAATCCTCAGCATGGCTCAACGAAGAGCATTAATATCAATTTTGTGACAAACAAAGGACAAAAATGAAGCACTGATTCAGATATACCCCCGATAAAAAGAAGAGAATGTAATGTTTGCAAGCATGAACTGTGAATTTAGGGGTGGTGGAAATGCATTTTTCTTCTTTGTTCAGGGTTGTAGGGAGTTGGTAATTGTAATGCTGAATTATTGCTTTATTTGTCTTTCTTGTCACACGAATTGATATAAGCTCTTCTCTTGAGCCATGCTTGAGGATTTTAGAATGTAGCAAAAATGAAGTAGATGGATTTAGATACAACCCACGCCTACCCCTTAAAAAAACAAGAAATGTCATTCGTCAGTCACAGTCATCTTGCAAACATGACATTTTCTCCTTTGTTTAGGCGGTGGGTACTTCTGAATCATTGCTTCATTTTTGTGTTTTTTGCCACAAAATTGATATTACATTCTTCTCTGAATACTGAGGATTCAAATTCTTGTGCACGATCAGGTGAGAGCTTCTGCAGCACCGCGCGGGTCTGTGAGGCAGGTTAAATATTGACTATATGAAAACAATTCTGCTGCGCAAATGCATTTTTGCGGCGTATTGGATAAAAGTGGCCTGTGCTCACTTCATGCGTGAAATACTTTCAATACCGAATAGTGTCATCAGATAGCTCTACGTCAAGGTAAAATATGTAAGTATCAAAAAATAATTTGCTCTAGATCATGAAATATTTGCGTAATAATTTTTTTGTGAGTGTTACTTTTTTGCTTGATACACGCTGTATATGTATGATATAATACATGTACTTCATATTTAAAATGATTATCATTAACATAACAAAAGTGGTGGAACCTAAATTAAAAATAAACCCGTATTACATAGGTCCCATTGAATATGCATGTGGTAAAGGTGGAATGGAATATCACATTAAGACAGACAGGACGATACAAAGGGAGCAAGACGATACATTACAAAATAACAGTAAAGGAAAGAGGAAGAGGAAGAAGGTGAGCAGGTTATTCTGAAGTTCAAGAACATCAGTATCCAAGATAAAAGCATATGACAAGTGATAGTTTTGTCTAAAAAACACAAAAAATGCACTTTCTATAAGTTAACAGATAAGTCGAAGTTTGTGTATTTGTCCAAAAGCATCTTCTTTAATTTATGTTTACAAGATAAAAGACTCATTGTTTTTTATGCTATCTTCCAGTGAATTCCAAATCTTAGGGCCGGTAAAGGTAAACCATTTATTAGCATAGAGTTCTTGTTAACGGCAAGTGCAATGACTCTGATTGCCTAGTGGTATTTATCTGAAATAACTTGGCCAATTACACATGTGTAAAGTATTTTGATCTAGTGTGTTTATTTGTCCTTTCAAATACTACTATTTAGGTCAAAAAAGGAAGCTTCTGCAATGTTAAACAATACCTTTAAGGAAGAAACGGCAATCATCGAATGGTACCTGGAGATAAGACTTCAAGTTTGGCGTTATCGATGCATGTTCGTGCCTTTGCGAATGTTAGCAACAGTAAAACAGTCTAATTTGCTCACGTGTAGGTACTCGAATTTAGACAAACAGACATATGAAATAGCGTCTGCGCTCTACTTTTGTCACATTAGCCATAGTTCAGTCGATTCTATTAGGATAATTAGACGCCCAGGATAAATCGGTAGTGAAATCGAAGCCGGTTCCCTCGCAAATTCTCGGTGTTATCGTATTGTAATCGGAGCAGAGGACTCAGAAATGCCTTATGCAAGAAAACGGAATCGGTTTCTCAAATTGGTAACTTTCCCGCTAGCCTCGTTCAATCACACTCAAGTTGCCGTGATTATACAGCCACAAAACAAATATCCTTTATAACCTTTGGTGACGACTTAATGTCATTTGAACTTATTTGACCTGATAACACGTATGGTTTTCGGAGATTGTGATGCTACATTTCCTTTCTGTGTATATTTGTCGCAAGTTACTAAAATGGTACACCTGCACCTAGGCGTCAAGACAACTTCTCTTTATATGACGTGATTTATCTTCAATATTTCACTGAAATAAATATCCACCTTTTTTCTGACTTTTCACCCTGTGTGTTATTAATGTTGACGATAAAAGATGTAGTTGATATCACCATCAGTGTCGCATCATCATCATCATCATCATCATCATCATCATCATCATCATCATCATCAATATCATTATCATCATCATCATCATCACCATCATCAACACCATCATCATCATCAACATCCTCATCCTCCTCCTCCTCCTCCTCCTCATCATCATCACCATCATCATTAACATCATTATCAACATCATTATCAATATTTATATCATTATCATCATTATCATCACTATCGTCGTCGTCGTTGTTGTCGTCGTCGGTTATCATCATCATCATCATTAAGCCGATTAGCATCCTGTTCCTTCCCTTCCTTCTCCTTCCCTTCGCCTTTCTTAATCTCAACACCGCTTAGAAGGAGAAGAGGAAGAGGAAGAAGAAGGAGAAG
>JZLH01S0613644.1:42114-57114 GCA_001188425.1 Eucidaris tribuloides
AAGAAGAAGAAGGAGAAGGAGGAGGAGGAGGAGGAGAAGAAGAAGAAGGTGGAGGAGGAGGAAGATGAGGAGGAAAAGAAGGAGAAGGAGAAGAAGAAGAAACGGAGATGGTGGTTATGATGTTGGTGATGATGATGATGATGATGATGATGATGATAATGATGATGATGATGATTATGATAATGACGATTATGATAGGAACAATATGAAAATGAATACCGGTATGACGGTGACGATAACAAAATCAACGACGTGCGGATGTGTATAATACGGTACAGTGCAGTGTACTATAAACAGTAAAGTGATGTTTTAACGAGGAGATAATAGTGCTCTATGACAAGTACCTGTTCAAGCTCGTAAGTGTAAATTACCATATCAGGATTCATCATTGGAGAAGAGATTTTCATGTCTTCACGTCAATGGTTTGAAAGTACAAGATGCATCGCAGGTTGCCATTTTGGCGGTTTACGCGCCTAAAACGCCAAATTTGGCAGTTCTCACTTCATTTGGAGGGCAAAATATTGAAGTGCCAACCAAAAGGCTTTTTTTGCGGTTTACAACAAAATTATTATTTCAGTAAAATAAAAAAGACTAATCCGCGGCAAAAACGCCTTCAAGGCGCGGAACAGGGTCCAAAAGTAGTGGCGCGCATATACTTATTAACGTGCCAGATCTGGCTGCACGTAAACCGCGGCACTTTTTTTTTTGGGGGGGGGGTGGTCGCGGCAGAGGTTGGGTATTATAAAACGTCATTTCTACTACCCATAAAATGCATAAAATGCAAATTTGGCCGTTTTTCACCGATTTTGGTGGGTAATTTACAACGAAAGAGTGAAATTACGATTGTGTCAAATTTACTGAGGAAGAGGGCCTGAGGCTATTTATTGACTGTAGTAAAAGTAGCACAATTACGATTTTGCCCTTTCGTAGTTAACTAAACATATCTCGAGACTAAAACCAGAAAATTGAACAGAACAAACGACATTTGAAAGCTAAGACTGTGCCCCTTGACATGTTTTCTAATTGCCAAAGAGAGCGCTGTTTTTTTAATATCATGAAGACCAATATTTACAGTGCATTGTTATATACATGTTAAATAATTACAATATTGAAAACAATTCTCAATTTATCAATACTCGTAAAATTGAAATTTCTGTCACAATTCCTTATATTCACTATATTATCTGAAAAACATCGATCTTTATGAGTCACAAATTTTATCACCTGAGTTGATTTTATAAACTATAATGTTTCGCTCGTAGCTGTTATTTTTATGTCGTATTGGTAGCCATTTTTATTCCATTCTGTGTGTATAACTAATCAAGCAATGCTTTGAGTAGATTTCCATTTCTCTTACATGTATTATGACGTATTATAATGAACTTATATGCTTCCTTTGCTATGCAATGTAATGATCTTTGAGTAGTTTTATTGTGTATTGCAATGTTTTTTAAATGTTTGAGAATAAATAGATGAATTATTATAATTATCTTTATTTACACTGTTTTTATGTAAACTCAACGCCTTTCATCTATATGGCTGCTTGTTGTGTTAATAAATCCAATCCAATTTAATTCATTTTTTTTCTTCTGTTTTATTTTAGAAATGGCAAAACGACAAGTAAATGTTGGTCTCCGTATGATCGCTATCGACGCACTACGCAACAGGATGGAAACTCTGGCGAATATCAGGCGGAGACAGAGGGTACAAAGCAACAAAGATTTCATGGACAATGTTGGTCGGAGGAGATAGGATCCAAGTCGCTCAGGTACAGATTTTAAACTTGAACTTCTTTTTTTCTCGCCTTTCTGTTATTTGTTGCTGGTATTGATAGACTGTTCTCCCCTGGACACTTGGCAATTTTGCAACAAGCAAAAAAAGGGTTATCGGAACCGGCAGAACACTTATCAAGAGTGCAAATCGATGCAACAAACGAAAGGGATAAATAAACAAACAAAAAACCACACAGGTCATCAAGTCCACAAGAACTCTCACTTATGATGAAATTATCAAAACACACAACCCTTCATTTTCTGTATTTTGAAAATCATACGGGCGGCTGCCCTCCTGCTCCCCCTGTGGTGCCTCCCGTGTGACTTAACTATACACCTGTAAAAGGTACCCCATGGTGAAGGTTTTTCGGTCCCAAAGCAGATCTACGAACCAGGTTCGGAAAGTAGAATTAAAAAAACAAATCTGATGTTGCTTTAAAAAAAAAACACGATGGATCAAGTGGTGACCCCCCCCCCCCCCACAACAAAATCCAATGCTGCCGGCTTCCAGTGACCTGTTTGCAACTTCGAATTGTTCCGAATTATGGAGAACTATCATGGCTAATTGCACAAATGGCGATCTGGCTAATATATAAAATACATCAATCGATCGTTCATATGGTTTTAGGATTTAAAAAAAATGAAATGTGATTGAAAACTCGTTATCAACTAGGAAAGCTTTGCCTTCTTTACAATTATTATGTCAGCCATATCACCATAAAATAATAATTGTAATTTAATACATCTCACCCATACTTTCCCTTAGTTTTCATTGCTACTACACAATATTTTACGAATCTGTCAACTTCCCACCAATTGCTTTACTTCCATTTTATGTCCTTTCTCGCAAAATTTGACGGAAAATTAAGTTTCATATCTGACCGAAAAAGGTGCTTTTTTTTAAGGGGGGAATGGAAGCATGCGTTAAGTAACGTGTTGCTTTATACCGCCGAAGACAACATAATTCAACTATGACGTAAGCATACGACAAGAGGTTATCTCTAATCAAACCGCATGACGGAGTGGAGTTATTGTGTTAATAATGAAATGTTGATGTAATGTTTCCTTCCTGTTTTTCGTGCCACAAAAAATCAGAGAGAAGTAAAAACGCAGTTTCCTGTCAGTAGTCGAACTAGTAATATTTAGGGTCACTGTCCGACAAAGGAAATATTATACTGTAAACAAACAAAAAATGCACAAGGTTTATATTTCAAGTGCTGTGGTTAGTTTCAATTACTCGAATACCTTCATTATTTCCGATTTTGGATAGCTTTCATAATATTGAATTTCACTCCACTGGTAATATTCATTTTTTTTTCAAATTTGAGAGTAGAAATGTTGTAATAAGAATGAGAAGAAATCACAAAAATATGTAGCAATTGCAGAAGACTTTTTTATTTTTCTATTTAGCAATAAGCTGTTCCATTTATCGTTTTGTTTATGCCAAATAGATACAAGCGCACATATATCATCCCAAAAATATGTAGATTAGATAACTCATGCTCATAATTATATATATTTGTTGATAATTAGTTCTTTCTCCTATATCGTCTCAGAAAACGTTTCAAGACAAGGATTTTATTCCAACAAAGCATGATATGTCAAGCAATATTTTGGATTTCATGAGATGACTTAAAGCAAAAACTAAATACGGTTTGAGCGTAATAACAATTAAATATTTTTTTTTAATCCACAAAAAATCATGGAAAAGGTATCAAATTAAAGTAATAAAGAACACACAACAAAAACTGATAAATTTTTATCTAATGTCACTTATCTCTAATAACATCGAATTAGGTCTGTTAACAGCTAATAACTCGGCGTTGACCCACACGTGACCAACAAACCAACTCGTGCATACGCCCATTTTTAAACCAAGTATTTAGTCGTCGAGTCGGACGCTCAAATATGCTCAGCAGTCCTGAGAATACTCTAGATATTATAATTGTTTCACCTGGGGTGAGAAAATATTAATCCCAGATGTACCGTTCACGGAAAAATGGCAATTTCTAAAATGTCTGGTAAGATATCCATAATTATAGCATGAGTAGTATAGCCTGATCATGACAGTATTAATTTAAGAACGATAGAGAATTGAAGCTATTTTTCTTGCTTAAGCCGTTGACAATATATGTTTTAATGCTCAAAGGATAAAAGTGAATTTTACTAGAAATATGCGTCACTTTTCTCTTTGCATTTTCTTTAAAGAGTGATGGAACCAAACCATATTATTTCTTAGAGAGTTTAAAGCAACTGAGTAATACATAACGTAAACTTATTCTATTGGTAGGTCATGTAATTCAAAATTTCGGTATTTGGTGGGTTAAATCTGGAAGAAACTGTTCTCATTCATCTGTCTATATGTCTTGTAAAGGCAGGGAATCGCATTTGCATCTCTCCTGCAGCACATCAAAACCTAGAATTTGAAAAACGCACCAAGTTACAGCGTTGTATAGGTCCATGGTTAGCTTGTGTTCGAAACTCACTGAAATTCATTTATTGGTCTATGAATAAATATTCTGCATTAGACTTGTGCCAAAAAAGGAAATCATGTTCATGTATGCATAATTATGGTATACATTTTTAAATCGTAGATAAATATGACGTAATACATGACGAACACACTTACACTGTGGGGATTTGAAAGATGACTTGTAGAAGTTTTGTTTCTACGAGACAAAAATTGAAATCAAAGTCTAACTGTTACTTGAATTCCACTAAAACTGAGATTCCAGCTCTTTTATTCTGCTAAAGGTTTTTAGATGGTATTTTCTTCTATATACCATTGTAAAATACACAATGTTATCTTTTTTTTTAGGATTACAATAGAGATGTTCTGCCTTTAAAGTATGGTCAAACATCACACTTAATGTTTATTATTGATGTTGTTTGGGCTCAAGGAAATACCAAAAATAACGCAAAGAAAATGTCCGCTTTTATGAGTAAATATCACTTATTTGGCAAAATTTGTTTGTGTTGAATTATGTGAGTTGTCATTTCTAATGACTGGCTCTTTTCCCTTTGTCTCTTCCCTCCAGAAACTAGCGATCTTGGTGTTTTGCAGCATATCATCTTTAACCACCGAAGCCCATCTCGCTCTCACAACGTCACCCTGTCTTTAAATTTTACGAATCCATTTTGTTTCTTTACCCAATTTAAGTGTCGTCACTTATAACATAAGCACGTATACGTCAACGTCCTTTTGGTCTTCTGAAACTTGTAAATAGGTAAATCAGTGAAATTAAACGAAACGACGTTTAAACGTTTTCATTTCCGGTGAGTGTACACGTTTATGTTCTTGATTTGCACAAACGAAAGGAGCATGCTGGGGAGGGGAGTTAAAATTATTTGTGATGTGAAGATTCTAACAAATCTCACTTTTTATTTTGTCACATGACTAGAAGTTATAATTTATAGCAAAAATAATAACCCTTTTACACCCATATTGGATAAAACGATGTGCGTTTCTAAATAGTTTTCTCCAATGTACATACACTCTCGTAAGTTGTTAGCGCAAAGATAATGATCTTTACCTGTTATGTGGAGTTTTACAACCCAACTCAATAGATTGACTGTCTCGTACTGTATGTGTCCAATTCTTGGTGTCAAAAGACTGTCGTAAGAATGACGTCATTATAGAAATGGCAAAATGGATCATTTCTCATCGAAAAAGTGTTGCAGGAACTTGTCGACACAGATTGCTTCGGAAAACGGAATTTCCTGCAAACGTCTAGGGAATGAAAGCCTTGGGGCGATAAAAGCATTTCAAACCCCATTATTTGGGGTTATATTAGCCACCAAACAGGAAGTTTAAGTCTGCAGGTGACAATTAAGAGATTACTGATTTGGCCAAAAATAGAAGCAACAATCATTTTTGAAACACCTGAGCGGAATTTGAATGAATATAATATGCCAGGTAAAGGCATAACCCCACCCCTGATCAAATGTATCTTATCTGTAATACTGTATGGCAGTCCTGGAAACAAACGCTGTGATAATAGTTGTACTATAAAGAGCATATATAAATGCATAATAATACTAATAAATGAATATTTCTGTTTCGTTTGTGTGGAAATGAAAATCAGTCACGTGTGATGAGCTGACCAATAACCGAAGGGCATTATTCTTTCATTTAACATCGCAGTTTCTGAAGACTGCTTATTCACTGCCCAGCACCAAATACTTATGACGTGTGTGTTTCACTTTTTGTTACAAAGCTATAGTTAAATTTTATCCTGAAAAAAAATCCACATTGGAAAATTGTTTAACACTCCTCTGTATGCATAGTTCCGTAAGTAAAGAGTCGACGCCCTTTCAACCATTTTGTTTTCGAGTGACGTCAATTTGTAATCAATGTTTGTGTTGTTACCAAGATGTCTTTGTAATCAAAGAAATAGCTCCTAATCTATGTAACAGGAGATATTAACAGAAGAACAGAAGAAATTAAATACGATCTATCTTTGCCTGAACTATACTCAACAGAAGACGGTAGACAGAGATTTGAATCTTTGTAACACAGAGCTTTGATTCCAAAGCGAAACTTCATAACGACTGGCAAGTGTCATAATGGCATGCTGTCATCCTCGTACAAAATATTTAATTTTCCCTTCAAAATACTCGGGTTATTTCATTTGGATGACTAGATACAAAATATGAAAAAAAAGAATATATTAAATGTCGTGAAAATGATACAACGAATCGTATCTGTTAAGTTCACGTGAATCATCTTGTCTGCCAATATCGGAAAGTCGCCTTGACAAATCTCGATGCGAGCTGGAAAGTGAGCGTTATCCGTTCCGGTGCATTTGATTTCGCTCCCGCGAGAACCGAAAGCTGTCAAACTCGAATTCAGTACGGTGTGCACTTACTGCGACACTGTGATATTGTCGTAAAACGGGCAACGTAACTGAGATTTGGTGGAACGAAATTATTTGCTGAAATGATAAATGAGTGTCTCTGTACAGCCATGCTTTCATGAGAATGTCATTTTTTCAACATTGATGGGGAAAAAGTTGGATCATGTTCGTGAAAAAGCACGTGATCATCATGAATATATCATACAGCAGATAATTAACTTCCACCGAAACAGAGCAACTGTTTTGTGTTATAAAGTTTCATTTTGTCAAATAATGACATCACATGTCTGTTTTGTTTGATGCGATTATAATGGCCGTGTAACATATTTTCTACTTATGCTAATGTAGAAATGAATCAATTCTACCGTAATGAGTAACTGACCAGATTTAGGATGATTATTTGATGTCTTAGTGGTATTTGGGATGTTATAACAGGTGCTGTTAGCTTAAAAGTTACAATTCTGTTTCTTGAATATTAATTTTCTGACACGGGGAAGTACTAGGCTACAAGCATTAAATGACATTAATATAATTATCTCGTTAACGCCATTGACTTTGTAGGATGATACGGGGACATTATATTCGTCTTCAATCCGATATACACATTCATAATGCTGCTGATATTAGATCATTATTTTTCGGAAGCAGAGTAAGAAATGTTCTAATATTCGCTTGGTTCAATGAGTGTGAAAAAAAAATCAACATCAAAGAATAAATCAGTATTATTCATGGTTAACTATCGTTCAACTTAGAATTACATTTTTGTTCTGGTTCCATGTTAATAGCCGACAAATTTGCAAGATTTAATGTTATCTTTCCAAAATAACATGCCAGTTTATGATATGTGAAAGCGTTTAAATTTTCACTACGTAATCGCGTTTCTGTCAAACTAAGGCTATGAAAATAAGAAGTATGCGTATTTATGTAACTCATCTGAAATATATTACATCGAATACATGATATAGCCCGCTTCATAGTAGGCACCGCATAATCACAAAAGTCCGACACAGTAGATACGTGCATAAACCAGTGCATAAACAATTGAATAAAAAAAATTATTAACACATTCCAGTTTACAAATTTCACATGACATCACCAACTAGATATAATATCATATTGTACTATGTTTCGACAGTAGCACCCTTCGTATAACTACATATAATATATTTGCCAGTATTTTTATTTTACAAGTATAACATAGTGTGTTATGGATATGACCTATTAAATTCAACAATATCGTCCAAAAAAATCTGAAACAGTTTTCTTCTTCAACTCCAATTCATTATTTGACTCCATGAATATTTGTTCTCAGCAAGACTTGTAATATCCATGGTTGTGCTAAGCGAAAAACAACACAATAATACATAAACAACACATTATTAACACACATCTCGTCTATCAGTTCAATACACATGCCTTTTATGTTATATCTTTGTCTCTACATCTAATCTATCTATCTATCTATCTAATCTATCTATCATCTATCTATCTACTATCTTCTAATCTATCTATCTATTCTATCTATCTATCTTCCATCCATCTCATCTTCTATCTATTATCATCTATTATCTACCTAGCTACTATAATTATATCTTATATATCTATCAATTATCTATCTACACCATCTTAGCTATGACATTACTAGTAACTTAAATCTATCTATCTATACTATATCTAATCTATCTTAATCATACTTACTCCTATGGTTATACACGGTCATCTCTAGATATGCTATTATCTAACTATTATCATCTGCACTATCTATCCATCTATCTATCCGAGGCTATATTCTCTGTCTATCAATATTCACGACATACTAACAATCTTAAAATTTATTTATTCTCTTATAATCTAATCTATTCTAATCCAATATTAATATTTATGTTATAATCTATGTACCCTGCTTTCCTATCTAATTATCTAACTATTTACTCTATCGCCTATCTATCCATCTACTATCTATTCTACTTGCGCCATCTATCTTGATCCCTTATCTATTATCACATTAGCTATTCTATATCTATCTACTATTTATCTATCTGTCTATCATCAGCTTCATCCTATCTATCAATCAACTTATCTATATCCACTAGTCTATATACTATCTATCGCACTATCTATTTAATCACTACTATCATCTATCTATTCTAACTAATCATATCTATATATCTACTATCTATCTATCCATCCCTTATCTATAATCTATTCTAATAATCTATCTATCTATCTACCTATTTATCTATTAATCTAGTGCTATCATATCAACTATCTATCTATCTATCTTCTTTCCCTATTTAATCTACTATTATCTATCAGGCATATTCCCCCGCACCGGCAACAGGAAAACAATTTGTTCATTTCCCGATACCTCATTCAGTCGTCCAATCAAGACAAGAGTTTACAAGGAGTGTTACTCCCAACGCACTTATTGGTTTAAAATTCATAGTCCTTGTCCCGTACCACGCTTGGCCAATTACATGTGAACATAACATTGATCCCAGAATTAGCGGCTTCAAAATTCCTACAAATGGCGTACTATCGAAGCGGTAAGTGTGTTACTTCTCATTGTTCACCATATATTATTATCTATGTACACTTAATCGACATCAATAACAGACCATCCCAGATATAAATTCACCTTTCTAAGCTACCTGGCGCAAGTCCGTCGTTACGTGATACGTATGCTACAGATACCCCCCGAACATTTTCCTATCCTGCGGATTAAGCTCATGGTGTCTATTATAATTCAGAATACATGACAACTTAAAACATGAAATCTCAAAGAATCCATTACTCGTGATCGATTATACAAAATCACATCTACACCAAAATGAACTAGTTACATCCGATCAATCATCGCATTAAACATATCAGTTACGCAGTTGTTTTATTCCTGCCATTCCCCGCAATTTCCACAACTTACTGCGGTATGTTGTCCAACAAAGCCTTACGGACCACATACGCCTCACTGAAAAACGTAAAAATTTGCCCTGGGATCAATGGCTTCCCTGGCCAGCAAACCTGGACAAATGTTCTGTCAACAATGGGCAAATTTTGAAAAAATTAAATTTAAATGTTGAACAATGGATTCCTTCATTTTCAATTATTATATGGCGTAGTCATTTGGAACTACAGTTATACAATATTTCCGTAAATTTTTAGAAAGGTGAATTACATGCATATTCTTGACTACGACTGCATGAAACAAACCACTCATTACGTTGTGCACAAAGTATAGAGTCGTCACCAATATTGCACATTTGGACCACACCTCGAAAATTGAGTTCCACACAACGCGGAACCCTAGTCAATAATTTTTTTCTGAGTAACCGCTGGATTATGCTTCAAAAACTACCATTGCTCGACCCCGGCAGGAAATCAACAGTCTTTCATCTAGTACGAGTCCCTGAATGTTTTTATGTTAACTCATCCTATAATCACAAGACTTAGAATTCCTTCATATTTTCATTCAACAAGAGACTTCAAAATGTTTAAGGCAGTATTCATCATCCCTACCCAATACCTAGATCATGGCCCATTTCCCGCGTATCAGCCATATACATCTAAGTGGGGTGCTACACGAGTCTACCAAAACGAAACCTTGAATCTCACTGTCCGTGAAGAAGAAGAGCCAATTTAGGATTAAGTGTAAAATTGCGTTAATCTGTGCCACCTCAGGTTCCTTTAATTCGAAATGATCATGAACATGTAAAAGTCATTATTTCCGATTAGATCGCTCATCATTTATCCTTCGGCTATTGTGAAAACCAAACAAAACGATAAATTGATACAGAAAATACACGACTATCGTTGAAACAAAAGTCAGGACAAAACCTGGTACTTTCGACCAATCGTGAAGTTTACTGCATACGTCAATGAACTATATTTCACAATGTCCATCACCTGTAACTATCTCGTTTAATTGCTTCTGGATTATACAGTGTGTTCTAAAAAAAAAATTGTGCAAGTCAAATGCCCTCTTACTAATTATAAACTTTAGTGTACTCATCTTACATACACAATCAATGCAAAATTTAGCATCAATCCGTTTTTCTGCTTCAGTTTGTTTTTTTAATCCTAAGTATGTTAGTTTAAATAAAGGTAAAATCCAAATCATGTCACTTTTACTCAAACAATATTACATCAGTGCCTCTTACCCGAAAATGACCCATTGACTTCCGCCTTTTGTTTTTACAATATATCTCGGAGATCAAAAACAAGCAAAATTCAACAAAAATAACAGCATCTAAGAGCTTAAGAGTTCCCTAATGTTTGACGTAAACAGTGATCACAATAGTATTTTCGTAACTGTCAAAGACGGCGCTTTCTCTTTAGACAATTTTGTACTGTGCAGCATGTCTCAAAAAATTGCAAGTGAAATCTCCTTTCGCAATGCAAGTACCCTTCATTGATGCTTGATCACCATCAGACGAATTGAAGCTTCAAATTCCATTGTTGTCAATTTGCTTGTTTAACTCAAGCATACAATTCAACAACAGAATGGCGAATCATCAATCAGTCAATTTAAACGATTTAGAAAAACCGGCCACAATTTGCACAATTTACCCCTTTTATTCAAGGATTAATCTATCTTAAGGATTAAGACAAGTCCCAAATTAAACACAAACTAACTGTATTTGAAAGCAGACTAGCACTTCACTTTGACAACCATATGCCACAAGATATTTTTATACAAAGACGCAGGTTTTTAATGCACATTTTTCAGACAACTGTATAGCACATGATAAGTCTATTTGAGATTTATGGTATAATAAGGTAAACCAGTCTATCAAACACAAGATTTATAGGAGTGAGCACATCAGAACGTTTTCAGAACTTATTTCTTTCCAAATTCCAATACAACATTTTTATCAATCGTCTTGCCAAATAGAAGAATTCAATTATAACACTGCTTTCAATACTGTAAACTAACTTTTCGGTATTCTTACATTTGTTAATTTCTTAATTATTATTCCAGTTGGTCTAGACAATTTTTTCTGGTTAATAGTCTAGTCCATTTGTGCATCCTCACATTTTGATAGTTCCAATTAATCTAACATTAATTTGACTAAGACTGGTCTAAATTTGTAATAGGGTAAGGTCACTTACCTCATAAACGGCTGAATAAAAGTTATAAAAAAGAACCCTTATCAATGACGATGTCAGTAATCTGAACCATCGGATAATTTTGTTTAAAAAAAATTACTATTATATTGTGTATCTTTGAAACAATCTAATTTGAACAGGTATTGCTTTCAATTTCATTGTCGCATTTATCCATCCGTAAATATAGACTCTTAATTGAAATTCGTTTACTTATATTTCATCAGTAGTTTGAAAAACATTAAATTACTTATTCTTCGAGAACACAGTCATTCATATTGAATCTATTCGTCATAATTATATTGATTATTACCTCCAGGACAATAAATATTTCATTGTCAATTTGTATCAGTTCTTACGTCCTCATACAATCTTGATCTACAAACATACAATTCAATTCTAGTATCAATTAATTATATTCTTCACTGACCGCACTATTCTATAGGCGTAATTTGCCGTACTCGCACCTACTTGATTCCGTTTCCCTCGCAAATCCATCCTACAACTTCAGGAAACAATTACAAAATATAAGAAAAAATGTTACGAGTCAGTACATGCTATAATTAAGAGCTTGCCAACTTGCATTATAAAAATAAACTTCAACTTGTAGTTATTTGACACGACGCCCCGTGGGAATGCTGGTGAGAGAAATTGACAAATAAATACTACTAAATACATCCTTCATGGGGTAAAATCATATTACTTCGCAGAATGCTATCATTCAATTTGTCTACCACGAAAAAGCTACATATCTTTTTGTGCACTACAGTTGCATGTGGCCACGTTGGTTTGTCGGTGTTTTGTCTGTTCGTGTGTGGTGTGGTTGTCTGTGGGGTGTGTTGTTGAGTGTGTGTGTGTTGTCTCGTTGGTTGTTGTCTTGGTGTGTGAGGTGGTGGTGACGTGTATAGAAGTGATTGCTCTATTCTTCATCCAAATTATTTGTGAGAAGACAATCAAAGGAATCACAGTGTGAAAGAGTAACCTTTTGGGCAATCATGTGACCATGCCGGGGGTGTTTCTGGTTCCCATATGAGTATTTGTTGAGTTTTCCTAGTTTTCCCACCTGACAACAATTAGTATAGTATCTTAATCATCTTTAGATGTAATTTTAAAAAGATAGAAGAAGAGGACGGTTATATTTTATTACACCAGTTATTTTTTTTTTCGGCGAGGTTAAATAAGCTAATACAAAGATGGTATCTTTCTTTTTATTTCTGGAGACAGACAATTATTCTTATCAAGATTGAGGAGCAGATCGACAAGCACAGCAATGCGAAAAATTAACTATTTTTTGTGTATCTTTGTTTTGGTTTATGGTTCCATCTGGACACTATATAATATTTGACGTAAAAACGGCAATTATATTGGTAATGATATAATCATAAAAAATACATTGAAACACTGTTCGCCACATAATCATCATTATTCACAACAAAAATAAATTAATTCTACAACTTTCATTTCAAATCCAACAGAAATGAATACTTTCTCTCGGTGACAACATATAGTACATTACTATCATTGAAGTTATTAGTCATCCCCATCCCCATCACGTCCCTATTTGTGCCATAGGTGCCTTTCTCATAGCAACGAATTTCCGACAATTCGAAAATATATCTGCCCATTGCCCAAGACCAATGGTGTGCCAGATTATGACACTTGGCAAAAAACTAGGTGGCAAGCATTTATTCCCTCAGACTACTTACATGCGATTATATTGATGAAATTATTGTCCACCATACAACCCAATCTTACACATTCAAATCATAACTCTTGCACAATCTTCCGCTCCATCAGCACCAATGTTAGGCAAATTCATAGCTATTTGATAAATAAAAACTAAAGACGTTGTCTATTTCCGCCTTTTTTACCTTTTGCCATACTATGTCGATACATGGTAACCGCCCAAATTTCTGCACCAATTCGAAAAAGGTCTGGCACACATCGACCCAAGACTATATCTCGTGCCTGTTGGCAAACTTTTAATTAGCATTGTCAAAAACTGAGACAGTTAGTGTAATTCCGCAAGAATGGACGACCTCCGACGTCGCTGTATTCCAATACCCTTTCAAACTTAGTACAGAGCTTATACATTAAATAATCCATAGACATTAATCACATGCTAATCGGTTATATCTATTATTCTCAACTCAGTAAATTGAAATTCCTCTAAATGCGAGATGTACTCTACGAACATTCGAGCCGTCCTGTTTATAGAGAGCCCCCTGCCACTCATAAATACTTTGTCATGTGCCCCCCGCGCAATATTTTACACGACAAATAAAAATCATAATATCGTCAAAATGGTTGATATAACATTGGAAAACTACTTAACCATTAAACACCTAAAAAAACTGTTAAACATACAAAATTGTCAATTTTTCTCTGGCACGTGCGCGTCACAAATTTGCTTTATATTTCGTCGAGATGCGCCCGCGAAATTTTGGCATTTTTTCATTGGCCCCCCCCCCATCCATTGATCGACCCCTATCCTTAATAATGCACTGCGGCAGAAGACACCCCGCCTCTCCGCCGTCTTCCCCCCCCCCCCCCGAAAAAAAAAACGAAAAGAAACAAATAAATAACAACACGTTTTGTATCTTGACTTAAACGCAGTTGAGTCGCCAAAACCGCCCAAATCTTCCTACAAAGAGGGGGTTTTTTACCTACCATTGTCACTCGCGTCCCAATCAACGCGCTGGAACACTCAAAATACGTTTATACAACTTCCACCTGCGGTATAGAAGGTCGAAATATTTTCTAACCCACAACGTCAAAATTTGTTTTGTCCATGTAAACGGATCTGACCATGAATATCGTTACAAAGTAATTGGCCACGCTTTTTTTCTTGCATTCCCCGCGAAATTTTGCTGATCGCAATGCTGAAAATTTATGAGATTCCGATTACAACATGGGAACTTATTGACTAAAATTCTTCTTGTGTAGCCCACTGTGGGTATGCTACGTCAAAACTACCCATTGCGTCCACCCGGCGGGGCAGTAATATCAACAGTCATTATTATCTATCTATCTATCTAATTTATCTTCTTCTTATATATCTATCTATTACTATCCAATCAACAATCAATTCATCTATTAGTATCCATCTATATATCCATCTATTATAATCTTATCCACTCTAGTTATTGCCTATCTATTCTATCTTATTCTAATTTATATCTATCATCTATTAATCTATCTAATAATCTATCTATCTATCTACCTATTTATCTATTAATCTATGTGTCTATCTATCTATCTATCTATCT
>JZLH01S0613644.1:62114-67520 GCA_001188425.1 Eucidaris tribuloides
CTTCTGGCATGAATCCGTGTACATCGCTACAACACAAAGGAGGTACCTCCCGTTGGCACAAAAATGTTAAATGAGGACGCACTTCATGACGACTCTTGGAGAGGATACGCAACGGTTCTCGGTTGATTTGCCAAGTGAGGAAAAAAATATGCAAAATTAATTAGTTTGTGGCCGGTGGCTATATCCCATTGTCGTGGCCTAAAAAAATGGCTTTATCTAAAGGGGATTTTTTAAATAATACAATATGATTAGAATAGATAAAACATGGATTGTTTCAACAAAGCGATAACAATCCATTTTTCGCAACTGAGTTAAAAGAAGCTCTTTGTTTTCTGAAAGAAGGGGGGGGGGGTAATATCACGTAAATGTAAGGTGTATACCACTCTCTTAAAATTAGGAGTGAAAATGTTCACTCTTTGAGGGGTGAATTTTACAAGAGTACATTTGTAGTGTGTATTTTTCACTCATTTCGGAGTGACCTCCGTGATCACTCGAAATCACCGAGTGATCACATAAAACATTGTCCGTTATATCACAGTGTGTAATCATATGTTTCAGAGTGTATATTTGTGTACGCATGTGTGTGCGCGTAAAGTTGGAGTGCGTATACTGCAAAGGCAAAATTAAAATGTCAATAACTTACTTTGGAGGAAACCACATGTACTTTTCTCGGCCACAAGGGGGCGGCATTTCATAGGAATTAGAGTAAACCCACTATGATGGATTATCAAACTTGTGATCCCTTAACCTGGATACTTACCCCCTCCCCCACCCAATAACGGATTTGTATACATTTTTATAAATTCCTCAGAATTTATAAAGTTGTAAAGGTGTATAAAAAATCAATACATGTATATACACATATCTATAAATGTATATACACTTGTACTGAATATCTTTATGTGTGCATGCTCTTAAAACATGTTCACTCCAAATTTGTACTTTTTAAAAATTCACTCCTTAAAAAAGGTGTCAATGTGTACTTTCCCCATACAGCCCCATCCCCCATCGATCACCTCCATGGGGGCCAAACGGGGCCACCCTGTGCATTGTAGTGAGGAACAAATACAAGTCAAACATTGTGACCTGGCTAAACTATTTCTGGATGTAGAGATATTTGAAAGTTTTGGCCCTTGGGGGCCCTGACCCTGTCCCCAGAGGGAAGGGGGGGGGGGGGGCAGGTGCACTATTTGCGGAACATTGAATCCTCTGCCCCAAGGATCAATTCTGCCAAGTTTGGTCTTTATCCAGTCATGGTTTTTAAAGGAGGTGAAAATGTGAAACAGTTTTCACCCTGACGCATTATCATCTTTACCTATTCCTATGACAATAACTTGTCGGTTGTCAGGCAGAAGGGCCCTAGCATATGTTCCCAGCAGAAGGGCTTTGACACTAAATTGTCTCTAACTTGAAAACCATTTGCTCTTTTCACATAAAATCAAAGTAGTGTGATATCTTTAGATCCTTCTGTCAGTCTATTATTTAAGTGAAAATATCAAATAAAGCAATATTTCTCAAGTTAGAGAAAATTTGCTGTTAAGGCCCTTCTGCCAGGAACATATGCTAGGGCCCTTCTGCCGGAAAACCGACAAATTATTGGGGTGCTAGGGACCCCTCACCCCTTCTGCTGCCATACCTGTGCCAAAATTTGTTGTTGTTTTGTTCTGGCAATAATAAAAAGAAACATTTGTTGGTATAATATGAAACAATAAATGTTATACAGTATATTGAGACAGATTATGTGATAGTGTAATTTTATTTATTCACTTTATTTCTTACAAATATAATCATGACTACATATACTATTAAATTGTAGAAATTTTGATCAGGTTATAGGAATACACACACAACACAAAATATATCAAAAACTATGTCTACATGGAATGTAACAAAATATAAATTCTACCTTAAAAATACAGCTGAATTGGACATGTACTTTGATACTCATTGATATATACAAATATAGGTCTAATTCAGAATATGAATACAGCAATGAAAGACTAAGGTCATAATTATTACAAGGAAGTACTATGAACATAAAATATCTCAAAATTATTACGATAAAGTTATATTTTAGAAACACGTACACACTCATATATTGAACTGCAAACATTTTTGCATGATATTACAATAATTTTCAATTAAATTCCTTGTAAAGTGCAGTCTCATTATAAAGAACACTGATACAGGCAAACCCCGTTGTAACGAGCAAGGGTAAAGCAAGGACCTGCTAAATACCAGGACATTTCTTGGGACCCAATTTTTCTTCCATAGATCTCCGTGTATTATGCTTCTCATATAACGAGATCGGCTATAGCAAGGAAAAATCGTGGGTCCCAACTTCCTCGTTATAACAGGGTTTGCCCGTATATCAAAATCTTGTTATAACAAAGTACCTTTGCTGGTCCCAAGTATCGGAATTTCTTTGTATCTTGTTGTTCTTGCAACCCCAATATAACAAAATTTTGTTAAAACAAAGTAATTTTTCTGATCTCGAGCACAATGTTATAATGAGAGTCTATTGTATAAAACTAAAATATTGTATTTCAGAATTAGAGTTGCCTGTATGCTCTGATTAAAATACATATAATTGTAACAGTGACTACAATCAACGCATCAAAACAATTACTTAAAATCTCAGCAAACAATAAACAACCAAAAACTGTGAAACACAATCATTATACACTGTTCACATACTATTGACACATCTGTACTACATCAAACACTGCAAAAGAATATATTTCAAAATCTTGAAAGAGAGAATTTGGTGATGTGTTTGTTACAATCAAGTTTCGAGTCCAGTGATTATTTAAATGCTTTACATTCCATTCACACCCTCATAATTTTGTCATTCATTCATTCAATGAAGTATTCAAATAAATACACAGGATTGTCTTGCAGGTTTCTAGGGAGCTTTTCTATCATTGATTTTACTTTTACTTTTTTAAAATATTCATTAATCATAAATGATTATGAAATATATGTGCTGTAAAATTTTGAATGAAAATTTTTTACAAACATACATAAAACAAAAGAATAAATCTATATTCAAAATAAGCAGCTCTGAATACAATATCTTAAATTCCAATAAAGACACAATTGTCTAATTTAGTCCACAAAATTCACTCCAAAACAGTGAACTACTGCTTTAAATATTTAGAATATTTTCCATAAAAAAGGACGGATTTGTTGTCATAACAAACATTATAATGTTCATATACACACACAGAAATCTACACATACTATTTCATGAGTATATTGTTCGATTTACCTAATGTTTTCCTTTAATTTGCACTTTTTGCATTATTTGTAAAACAAATAAAAGAATGATGCCACTAACTTTTATCACACAACAAATATGTACAAACTACAAACATGATGGGGAAAAACATTTAGTCAATCTATGCATATTCACTACACTACATTTGCTGATTGACAATTTTTATGACTTCAGAGTCTGTAGTTCAAAAGTCAAAGGTCACGGTTCATTATCTTCAAAATCTTAACTTTTCCCATAACATTTTGTCCCATGACCACTTTCTAATGGATGAATTTTTAAAACTTAAAACTTATAATCAATGATAAAAACCCAGTTGATTTAATCACTAGATATAAATCAGCCTACATCTCCACGTCACTGTTGGTGGGGGATTCCCCTCCCAGATTCTGGGGCACCTGCAGGGAGGCCTGCGACGTCATCTTGCTGCTGTACCCCGGAGAGGCCCTCCCCATCCCCGGGGACGGGGTCTGGGGGATGTTCAAGAGGTCCTGGGAGCCGATCCCCCCGGAGGTCTTGGGGCGGGTCCGGTCCACACCGGGTCGGTTCACATTGAGGAGGTTGAGGCTCTCCACGGACCCCGCCCATTTCTCCAGGCCGGTGGTCTGGGTCTGGAGGGCGGTCCGTAAGTCCTTGTCAAGGCCGACCACGCCCATCTCACCAAATACCTGGGCAGAGAAAGATAAAAGAATATGACAATCGCAAAATGTTTATTCATTCAGTAAGGGAGAGAGATTATTTTGGAATTACAATGATTTGAGTTATTAAATAACAATTTGGTTATATTTATTTGCTCAGAACATTTTTATTAATTCATTAAAGGGCAATGGCATGATAGGGAGAAGTCCAAAATGCCTCAAGTACCAAACAGGTTGATACATATACCAATATATGTACTAGCAAGAGTGTACATTCAGGTTAGAAGCAGATTTGTCCTGAATTTGTCTACTTGAAGAGAAATAAGTATTAATTTAGCAGTATTGAATTAATCTCTAGCCCTGATACATGTCAACAAAGAACACAGAATTTGAAGTTTAGAACACAAAAGAATACAGAGGAATTTGCACATTAGAAACAGAGAATTAGAAACTTAAACCTATAGATAAGTTGCGGAATTCTGATACTTTACGTTTGTTCAAAACGAACCTCCACAGAAACCTTATCTCTGTTTACAGCAGCTGCTCATGAATCTCATTAAATCACAGTCTATCTTCTTGGGAAGGTGTATTGTTTTATGTCTCACTGACTTATTTCTAGTAGGGCCTACAAGGATAACTACAGGGTCTTCTCTGTAAGTATAATTTCACCTTCTGTTGACCCCTCTTTAATTTCAATACACTAAATTTTGTTATGATGTTTGTTAGTGTTGCACGACTAAGTCGCGAAAAGTTGTAGTCGCGACTGCCTGCATGGAGTCGCGACTCCGACTATCGGAACGCAATAGTCGACTTTTTATCACATGTTAATTTGTATTAAAAACTGAGTCAAAAGACGTAAAAATTGAACAGAACTACCAATCATTTATCTACCATTTTGTGGCAGAAATGAATCCCCCCTCTCTCTCTTCGATCCCAAATCAAACAGAACTGTCAAAATGTACTTGGATCAGCCTATAATCATGCAATGCTATCATACATGTGTTGCCGTATACGTTGCACTCACTGCGACTCCGACTGCGACACCCAGAACACACTAAGACGTTGAACACCGATAGTCGACTAATAGTCGGAGTCGCGACTATTGGTGGGCGACTAGTCGACTCTCTAAAATGCTGAAGTCATGCAACACTAATGTTTGTCATATTTTGCAAATTGTTTTATTTGCTTAAATTTCTCAATGTGAAGTTTTATACTAGTGAATATTTATTGTCAGATCGGGTCTCCTTGGGGACCTGGTACTGGTACCCTGGTAAACCAGTACTATCTGAACAGGTAGTAAACCAGAACCACCTGCCCCAGGTTGGTGTCAGGAAGGACATCCGGCTGTAAAAACTTTTCCTGTTCCACAAAAACCTCGCAATTAATGATTTTTGGTTAGTGCGAGGTAAATCCAGCCACCATCGCAATCGGGGATTAAACCAGATTTAAAACCTGGATTACTACTACTTACTAATATTTGCATTTTTAACT